>LQNS02015106.1:22701599-22735836 GCA_001587735.2 Parhyale hawaiensis | reverse complement strand
GGACCAAAAAGGTCTCATCCGCCGTTAGAGTGGCATTTCTTCCAACTCAGGGGCTACCCAGAGCCCCAAACCCAAAGCCAGCTCATACAAACAAAGCGGCGTCCGGTGGCCGGACAATGGGGGCGGCCTGATAACGCGCAGGCCACTCATCGTGCTTTCGTTTCTAATATGCTAATGAAGAAAACTCTTCACGAGCCAGTTCAAATTACCACAAGAGATGAGTGCTTTCTGTTTGAGTTCATCTGATATAATTTCAGTACATGAAAATTTTCCTGCTCGTGCGATAACTGCTTCAGCAAAGGAAAGAGGCACGTTGGAATAAATAATTATTGCGTCTACTTAACTTCGGAAAATGCTTCCCGTGTGTTTTATTGATCACCAACTCAATTTGTGCATCGTGAAATGAAAGCAATTATATTTGCAACGTAGGGAAAAAGTAATAAATATTAGACTTCATAAGAGCCTTGAGGAGAAACTGTAGGTATCTTTATTGTTGAGATTTCAGCGTTAACATAGCGAAAAGTAGGTACATCTAATGTTATGACGATGAGAACTCCCACTTCGCCATCTATTGCAACTTGTACTCTGTTTGGCCTTTGGATTCCATCAGAATGGAACAGGATCGCTAAAATCTTCAACCTGGTCTAGTTTTTATGTATCTATTTTATCAAGAACGCAAAACTAAATACATAAACACACATGGTGCTCATTATATTGTTTTAATGTGCATGGTTAGTTTAGGGCAAAGGAAGTAGTAATACGTCTATATAAATATCATGTTAGGTCAGTTTCGTTGGCGTTCCTGGCGCTAATAGTTAACAAATTGCGCTTGAAATATCCTCACAGGAGCAATTGCATTGTGACTAGCGATTAAAATGCAGTCGAAAATAGCACTTGCAATGCTCAGGATTTAAGTTCCGGATAAATTTGTGAAGTTAATCGTATCAGACTGTCTGGCTTCCGTGAGCCAATCAGCCTCAGCTAAAGATCATTACTTAAGCAGCGTAGCAGTCTCCTTGTTGTGGTGCTGCACCTACACCGGGAGCTGTTACGGCTAATATTGGTACACAGGCATGGTTCTCAGGACCGGGCCGGTGTAGGTGCACAAGCATGGTTCTCAGGACCGGGCCAGTGTAGGTGCACAAGCATGGTTCTCAGGACCGGCCAATTTAGGTGCACTGGGATGGTTCTCAGGACCGGGCCAGTGTAGGTGCACAAGCATGGTTCTCAGGACCGGCCAATATAGGTGCACTGGGATGGTTCTCAGGACCGGCCAATGTAGGTGCACTGGGATGGTTCTCAGAACAAGTACTCACAGCTGGGTAGAACAGGGGGCTGTGCTACAACAGTTCGCATGGCTACTCACATGCAGCTCAGGACGAATGGGTGAGCAGAGCTCGTATGCAAGTCACTAAGCGCTGAAGCCAGTGGACACCAGTAAGGCAATACGCTCATTGCACTGACATTGGTGTACAGATTCTATTTAAGAATTAGGATATTGCTGTAAGTTAATGGAAGCTGTAACAGAACCACTACATGGCATGCACCAATATCTGCTTCACTGATACACCACGATGAGGAAAAGCAATCTTATATCTTGAGGTAAAGTTTGGCACTGGTAAGGAGGGCTTAATTGAGCTACTGCAGCAATTCTACTAGCGTGCCATAGCTCTCAAGTCCAAGAAAAGAGACAGACACATAGCTTTTGGAAGGAGTTAAGCTGATAGCGGGCTTTTCTCTGAAACCCAAATGCCACCATTTAGGAGACCCCATACAACTTTTAATGCATGTATAGATAAATATCACGCGCATGTCAGAGACGCATTAGCGTCAATAAATGATAAGACTTTATATAAAGCTGGAATATACAGACTACTATCGCGCATCAACACTGTAAACTAGAATAAACTTCGGATCCCTGAGAAAATTTCAAGCTATAAATCACCGAACAGGATGCTTAGAATCGGTTTACAAACAGAAACGTTAAATTTTAACCTTGTTGGCAGCTTTCATTATGGCAAATGTAGTTACATGTATAACCTTTTAAGGGGCTCGCCCGCAGAGCAAGTTGCGCATTGAGAGAAAAAAGGGCTAATGTAGTGAGAGCGTTGCCACCGTAATGCGAATGCTGTGGGTAAGAAAAAATGCAGCAAATCAAATTAACAACAATCATCACTGCGGTTTCGCTCCAGTAGCAACACATGCAACCAGGAGAAAAACCCCACCGACCAACCCCAATTGGTTGTGACTTCAATTGCAGAACTGCGCTGCCGGGCTGCTGATGGCAGCGTGCCAGTCAACATCAGTTGCCTTCCAAAGCCTCTTGCGTGCGCTGGAGCACTTAACTTTGTAAAAATGACAGGAACTGGTCTTATAGAGTAAAAATATTTACAATGATGCCACTAAACTCTGCTTAAGGAGTCAATAAAACTTGCAAACTCTGATGGCTTCGCTCGTTCGTTCAGCAAATGAGGTAAGTGTTAAATGTACGTCACTTCGTTGAGTAATGACGTCACATCGAGCATTCTTAGCTTTTAAAAAATATATATATATATAAACTTGTGAGTTTGTATTGTTATTAATCAGAGCAGGTGCTTCACTTTAGTTGAGGAAATGTCTTCTAAAGAATCAGCCAATAGGATTGCTGCCCAAAGTGGGATTGCGTGCATGAAGACACTTACAGCGGGTAAGATTGCGGAGCAGCACGGACGCGGAGGCCTGGTAGCGTAACGCTAGGGTATCTTCTTTCCACGGAGTCCTTTCAGAACTTGTACTTCAACTGATGAGTTCTTACGGCGACATTGCGTGATATGGCTTGTACCGTAGTCAGATATTTACAAAGAGACACCCATTTAATGTTTACTGTACAAAATGTTATTTTTTTATTTCAACATGATAACGAAATAGACTTGAAAAACTTATATTCTATCGCGTTTTGCGAAGAGTCTTAGAACAATTAATAGGAGTACCAGTGCCTGAGAAAGCATACAAACTCTGAGTACGGTTTCAGCAACTTTTTTCACCATTATACTTTAACTTTAACTGAGGAGAGATTATAACGCAATGACATTTATTGCTCTTCATGCCAAGCTGTTCAGAGCAGTTCCAAATATTATGACATGCATCAATATTTAAACTGAAGTTTTATTAAATTAAAAGTTCCAAAAATGAATCTTATCAGCAACTTGAAAAAAATCGCACACACACATACACACACATGGCCAACTGCGCGGCATCCTGCGCTGTAGGGCCCTGACGACCACAGCGCTCAAACCCGCAACTGTAGCTCCGGCCACCGCCGGCCCGCTGTAGCTGCAAAAATTCCAACGCTTCCGACAGAAATGCGCCAGGGAGAATAACACAAGTGCTCTCTCTTTGCTGTTGTTACGCTGTTCAGCATCAGACCAGCGCATCATCAATCATCGAACTGAGCGTAAAAGCTCTTAAGTATATACATCATGAAGTTGCACCCGCGATTACGTTGATAAAAGTAACTACTGAAGTAAAAAATCAATTTCTTTTGTTTAGATAGTAATCAGCGTCTAAATCTACATAAGTATCACGATAGGGAATAAATGCAGTCTCGAGGACCAAAATAACCCTCACATATCAATAAGCTTCATCAATTTCTAGAAATAATATGACTCATTGCCAGAGTATACTCATCTTTGACGATTAAGCTTGCGATGTGGATACGCCTACTATCTTTTATTGCCCATTGCATCCGATGCAAAAGATTGAGCTGAACGCAATGACCGCAATGTTACTTCTGCTATACAACGCTACGTACGGAGTTGTAGCACAATGCTGGTATATGGAATCGAGAATATACTCGTAATTGAATTTCATCTTTAGCTAGTAAAAGTCTACATGCAACCTGTTTCTTTGGGAGAAGGTAACACTGGGAAGCATCTCTGCTCATATATGAATCAGTTTGATCAAACGGGACTTTACTTAAGTGGCTCTTTGCAATGCAATTCCTGAGCAAACTGGCTACAAGATTGGTACAAAGATTGACTACGACGATTTTAATAAAAATTGGCTGGTCTTGTTGGTTTTTTGCCAAAATATAACAATGAACACCTAAACTTTCGTCATATATCATGATCTGTTTCAACGTTTGTACATATACGCGCATAAGCACAACGTGGGACACAAGGTGATGGTCCAAATATTTGTATATTTCATGAGCAAACTGGTTTTGCAATTTTGCACTAGAAATAATTTCAAGCTAAGTTCACATATATTTGCTAATATATGAAAACCCTATTTTTCGAGCTGAAATAAGCAAGCGTGTTGTATTCAATGTATTTGTGAAAACAGAATGACGAAGTCGACGGAGAATAATACGTTACGGAAATATCAACAGAAGCCTACAGCTGAAAATGACCAGCAATCAACAAATGGCGAAGCTAATGACACTGCGTCGGCAGCATTACGAGAAGAATGGATCTCAAAGGCTATTTACAGATCGACAGAAAATGAAGACGTCAACCTAAGGCTTCGGGAAAACCTTATAGATGACTCTTGTGATCATTGCTCATTTTCTTTTGAAGGTGCGGAGTCAACTATACGGTAGTGCAGACGCAGAAAGTTTGTCGGACAATTAAAGTAAAAAGCTCAGCAAACTGTCAAAGCAAACAAAGAAAGACAATCGGTCTGGAGCGGGCGATGACGAAGCATTCTCAAGTAACGACTTTTCCAGCAAAGCTCCGGTTTTTCTGCGCATTTGACCACGGAAGCAATGGCACATCCGCTCGCGCAAATGCAAGTACAGCAGTGAAGTTGCAGAATTCTGGGGTGTGTAGCAGGGTTAGAGAAAAATCTTGTAGATTTTAACTGAGAGCTTCTTCGTGACGGCGCCATCAGGCGAGATTTTCGCTGGAGCTGGAGCCTCGACAGCAAATTGGAGGCAGCTGGAGCCCTCACAGCGCTAGTCTTGCAAATACTTATATACCATATTAATGCTAGGTGATCTTAGGGGCGAAAAATGGCATTGAGAGACTCGAGATGATTGCCAAACATAAAAAATACGGTAGATAGAAATTTTCAGTAATTTAGCGTTTCTAGCATATTATAGCTATTTCTGCTCAGTTAATAATTCATTATGGTGAAACAAATGCAACCGGTCTGTAATATGCAATCCGGTTCGAATATTGCAAATTAATAGCAGTCAAAATTGCGTATAGTAAACCAAGAGTCAACGCCACGCAGGAGTTCTCTAGAACTGCATCTACTGCTGGCATGCACAGCCGTAGGAGTAGTACATACATCACGCTGGCCAGTACTGCACTTCTGCTATCAGCCGTCCTACATACCCGCACCAAAACCTGCCCTCACACGTGCACTGGTCAAACGAGATTAGAAGTTCTGCAATTCCTGTCCTACGCGAGACTCGACCTAGGCTGATAATTTGGACTAGCTGTGCGTAGAGCTACGTACGACCTTCAGAAACCTGGCGTGTCCGGCCTTCACCCTGGGATGCAGAGTCCTTAGTGAGCCTGACTGAGGCAGGTACACTGATCCCTTGCATGGTGCTTGTGTTATTACGACGGTGCACTCGATAGGTGAGAACTAGGTAGGAGACAGGTGAGAACTAGGTAGGAGACAGGTGAGAACTAGGTGATTGCACTCATACTATATGAAAATAATAAAAGACTGCAATATTAGCATTAAAAGCGCAATAACATGAGTGAAGCTCCAGTCAAGTGACCAGCCAATGGAGAGAGAGATATCATACGAACGAAATGAAAATGGATTATAAAGTATAAACTGAAATAAAAACTGGAAAAGATTCAGAGCTCACGGCGTGAATCTCGGCTGAATCATTATCTGTATTTTATAGCCCTATATAGTTAAGGCTGTGTGGTAGATAGTACAATGACTGTTAAAAAGTACAGAGTAAAGAGTCACTAAATAATTGATAAAAAATTATGAATTAAGTAAATAAAATGAAATATTGATTGTAGCGTTGCAATATATTACAAGAAAATCCCAATAAATTAGATAAAAGTGATATTTGAACTTGCAGTTAAAACGTGCATAGAATAATAAATAGATTTAAAAGTATGTGGACAATATTTGAAATTAGAATGAGTATTGTAATAAATGTTGTACTTACGCAGTATTTATGCAGCACTGAAATTCCTGAGTGAAACGACACCCAAAGTGCACTGCACGGAGTTCCGAACTTGTACTCTCAAGTTCAGTTTATTGTAAATTATTTCAGTTTTTCAACGTGTCCACGATTTAAAAAATAAACAATTTCACTTAATCCAATTTGGATAATTTCTCGTAGAAAATTTTCCTCTCCCGAAAAATATGGACCGATAAGTAACAAATGTTGATGAAGAGCTTCGGTTTGGCTCCTATAGCTCTAGGTGTCTGCGCTGCATTGCATGGAGAACTGGAGCTGTAGCGGCGGTACGTGCGAGACGCTCTAGCGATCAGTCCGCACTTTCTTGGCAGCTGTGTTCACCTTGCGGCACCGCACACTAGACTGATGGAGACTGTTCCGCGCAAAGCCTCATAGCGTCTTTTAGTAACCGGCACCGCTACTTGGCAGCGCCGCAGCTGCTGCGTTCGCTCTGGCATCTTGCGCCGCACAGGTTCTTGCGCCGCACACAGGTCTTCCTAAACGTACAGGTGTGTGGCGTCCTATGTGTAACACGCTGTGTTAGTTACACAGGCAGTTGCAATGGAACCACTGCGCGCAAAACTAAACGCAGGTAGTTGCAGCAGCCCTAGCATAGGACAAAAGTAACACGACATTTGTAGTAGTTTGACTATAGGAAAATTCAATACAGCGGTGACAGCAGCCCAACTATGTTATAAATGTAAGATAGATAGCTACAGCATTGCGACTGTGTGCAAAATGCAATACAGGTAGTTGCAGCGGACTAACTACGCGATAATTACTCTACAGGTAGTTGTATTCATGTGATTGCGTGAAAAATGTCACACAAACACACAGCTGCAGCGGGGCAGTTAATGGCAAATACTACACAGGTGGTAATCGCACACAGGCGATAATAGTAGTGTTGCTGGTTGGAAAATGGAGCAGAGGTGGTGCATATGTGGAAGCAATGCTCTATCCTGCCGATCAGAGCTACCTATATATTGAGGACAACAGTTACTGCTGTATCTGCTTGTACAAGCCAGCGAATGTAGTTCCCTCCCCAAACAGAAGCCCTGCTAACGCCCGCAAGCACTATACGACTGCCCCACTAACTGCTCTTCTGTCCACAAGGCACGAAACTCATTGCCCACAATTGTTATGACATTGTTTCTTCTCAAAAACCGTGGAATCCCACCGATTCAGAGCTTAAGTTCTCCTTGCCCTATTAATGAACCGTGAATGTTAATACGACGGTACCTTCTGGTTGCAGACCACAGCTGACGCTTCATCAAACACGTGAAGTTTGCTCAGAGCATTGGGTCTCCGCGCAACCCGGGGCACCGCACAGCCAGCGAGCACTCCCCGACATGCCGAACATCCGTTACTTAGTGTGCAGAGGAACGAGCTTGCGTCCTGGTTTTAGCAGTTGCTTAATGAAGAGCAATCCCTAAAATAATATCTAAGTTTTTCCGAACTTTTCACCCTTAAGATACAATGGATAATGAAACATAAAGCGCTGCGGAAGATTCACTCTCTATGCCAACTGGCTGTGTGCATCAATTCCTGCAGTGGCCCGCATTTGTGTGCTCTGAATGCTCTCGGCACCGTTATGCACGAACCTCATGGTTGTGGGGCTGACCATGCATTGTTGGTTAATTGGAGATATAATGCAGAACTTCCTTTTTTGACGGATTTTCAGAATATAATGGAACATAAGGCTAATGAGGTGAATAAAGAAAGTTTAAGCAGATGCCGTAATCTTTTGCAATCATTTTAAGAGAACGAGAGTTGTAAAATTTTCGATGGAAGAAGGAACGTACGATATGTATTATTTTATGCGCGTGCAGAATCTCATATAGAGAGGAACAGAGGTCATGGTAACAGTAAGTTGAGAGAGAAGAGCAAGAGCTGCTGGGAGACTATCAGTCATAATCCGAGAATCTGAACTTTAGCGAAGTTGCTCTCTTAGGCTAACGTCTCAAACACGGTCAGCTCGTGGACACAGCAATATTGCATCGCAAACCTACTTAACCTAACCCAACCCAATGACCTACACGGACTATCTTCTGTTCCATGATGGATTAGATTCTTGAAATAAAAATGTAAGGCATAACTACGTTTGAGAAATAGGAATAACAACTTAGCGGAATTTACATGTAGACAGCACATTTCAGAAAATTTAAATTTTAGATGAGATTGGTGTGGCTTTTTGGCCTAGGCTGATTTCCTAGAAAACACAAAACAGCCTTCTCAAATTCGTCAGAATCCAGTCATCAGTAATTTCTTGCAGAGTTTTGCATATTACCCATGAGAACTCACTTGATAGCCAATATAAAAACAATGACCTACCTCCTCCCGTTGGCGTAATACGAATGTGCCTCTTAAGTAAATATAGCTTTAGCACCCTAACTGGATGCCACAGAGTAATAACAGAAGGCGCACTCAAATTGAGGGCATCAGACCTCAAACAAAGTTCCTACTGAGATGTTATCAGCCATCTCAAGTGTTCTACATCAATGACTGACAGAAGTCGGCGCTTGCGTGGTAGTTACAGCTTTGCATTGCTCGTTACCGGAATACGTCTTGCTACAAGAAATTTTCGCTACCAGGTGAAGCACCTTTCTAGTAAACTACGGAGAAGATGCATACCGGTTGAAAAATATTAATTAAATTAACACTGAAAAATAATTTTGAAAACAACAGTGTCAGGACTGCACTTGCTGAGTCATATGATGCGGCTAACTTCAGTCTCAGCTATAATAGATTTCAACAGCATTCTAATAAATCTCGACCACGCTGTGTATAGGTGTGTATCGAAACACGGCAGTCGCTGACACACAACTGTACATGTAGGTTACGCTGAAGGCGGTATATAATTTCCCCGTGAAACACTGGAACTTCGCTCGTCTGATGTACGTCGAGACTTTCGATTAATTTATATCAAGGGAAAGTGTCAGTGAAAAGGTAGTTTTTTTTCTATCTACAGCAAACGGTTCACTGTTTTATTGCGATAAATGCGATAATTCCTATCTTCATACGCTCTGCATGTTCCTATGTCAATAAGAACATGTTGATGGCACAACTGGTCCGTAACAAATTCAGAACTGCAAAAGTGACATCCCTTGTGGTGCATGCCACGTTAGCCTCATTTCCACGAGCAGAAACGCTGCTGATGTAGCAAAACAACTTTCGCTGGGCAATTACAGGAATTATCTTCATGCAGTTTCACTTCAAAAGTAATCAAAGAAAACAGGAGTGTAGTCTCCTCCTACATTTTAAGCGTGAGTGACATAAAAAACCGGAACCGTATGCAGCTCTGGCTCATCCCAACAGATTGCAACCAACTTCCAGGCAAACTGGTAAGATTTCACGTTCCTGTTAACTCTAAGCTAGCTATTGTTATCACTGTTATTGTACTGACATAAACGTCTCCCTGTTTTAAATAGAAACCAAAAGAGGAGAAAATTAGGGATATGCTGGGCGTCATCGATTGAATGCAAAACGAAGCGCAATAGGCTTGACTCGATTGCAACTTCAGGCAGGTGTGCGGCTTCTACCTGTTGAACTGAGTTTCAGGCATCAACACTTAATCGATTACACTACTTGAGATTTCGAAAAACTAAATCTTGCTCGACAAAAGTGGAGTTTTTAGCGGCCCCCAGAGTAATTGGGTTGGCTCTATCACCAGAAACACGCTTAAAGCAAAGAAGTAAATACTTCTGTTTTAGGGGCGGGGCAAGTCAGGCCTTGTGGGCTAAGCTTAACCCAACTTTGACATGCTACTCGATGGCATTTTTAGTATGTCAGGGGAAACGAGGAATCCATCTATATATGTGTTCCCACTGTGGATCGATGCGTACGCGGGTAAGAAAATTAGGATAGACGAGGAAGCACAGAACAAAGATCAGCAGTAGAAGGAGAAAAAGGAAAAAACTGCGCAAGAAAGCACCAAATACTTTCTTCTGGTGACACTGCCAGCAGACTCGGTGAAGAGACCCAAGTTTTTCAGTGCTATAGGGTCGCAACGGCTTAAGCTTATCCATGCTCTAAGCTGCAATGTTGCCGCAGCTAATACACGCTATAAACGTTTTACAATTTCTTTATGAATCAAAGATGTAAAAATGGCTATTAGGTCGATTGATTGGCGCGGCGGAAGCGAGCAAAGTTGAACTCACTGAGTTTGACTTGCCCGGCACTTCTGAGGGAAGCGTTGGCTTCCCATCCTTGGATCTTGTTGCAGGGGTGGGTCTCAACAGAGAAAGCTCTATTTTAAGGACCAACTCTGAATTGTCGGTCGTGCAAGGGTACATAATCAAATTGGGGTTTGTGCAAAAAACAAGATGCATTGTGGTGAAGGCAGCGCTTCTGTCTGGGGTCCAGGGAAAGTGTTATCTGATTAATTTGACTTATCTTGCCTTCGCTGTGCTAATTATCACCCGCGAACGATATGAGAGATGTGACAATGTTTCCGTAAAAGACTTAAGTATATATATATATTTGTGTGTCCACCCAAAAAAGAGGTAGAAAGAATTATGTTCATAATTTTTTGCGAGGAGTCTGGTGGGTTGACCTAGATGCGACCAAGGTAAAAAAACTAAAGTTAGCTGGCGATCAAAATGATGGCAATGAAAAATTTAGGCGTCTGTCCACCCAAAAAAATGGTAGAAGGACTTGAGTCATAATAATATTTTTTTTCCAGGCAGTAAGGCGGGTTGTCTGAGATGTGAAAAATAGCAAAAATTTTCAGTTAGCTGGCCATGAAACTTTTCATTTCTCTTGCTTGAGGTAAGGGTTCGGTTGCAAAAATTATACCTCACGCTTGTAGGCTTGAGCTTCCATTACAGTAGAGAATGTTGCCCGTCATGAGTTTGTAAGAGTAATATTTCCCGCCTGCAAGTAAAAGACCGAATATCTATATTATACTACAACTCTGTGAACCTTGCTTGCTTATTTATTTACTTGTGTCTTGTTTGACACAGCTTCTTCGGTCTTAGATGGGGAGAAATTCAACGGACGAGGCTCGGGCCTCAATACTTTGACACAGATTCTACGCATTTAGACGGGAAGAAATTCGAGGGACTAGGGTAAGGCCTCTATTAGAACCTCCTTGACTAGGGCACAGCCGCATTCTTTCCATAGATTAGCTCATTAATTCGATTGTATCTGTGATACGGAAGTTAAACTGAGCAGGGCCTCATCAACGGGCATGATCAATTCATCGGTTCCATGGGCAATGCAACTGAAATTCGTAACATATAATCATCTGACTTTGCTTACAACCTGGGTGTTGAATATTCGTTAGAGAAGCAAAGAATCTGTTGATAATGAGCCGTATGGGCAGCTCCTTGACGGGCAGGAGAAGACGGCCGAATAGCGGGTGGTTTATGCCCAGCTAAATAACACCTGCTTTTTTAATTTTTGCGAAAGCAAAGATGATCGTGATGACGACCCACCATGTCACGGGCTTCTAGTAAGTTTGATGCGTGAAAGTTGAGTAGCACCAAGAAAATATAGTTCAATTAAAATAAATGCTAGGCGCTTATTGTATTCTGAATACCAACAGTTAGTTGAACCATCATAATCGAATTTAATTTGGCTGCAATATGAACTGAAAATATTTTGGCTTCTGCTCAACGCTAAATTTCAACTACTGCAAAAAATTCAGTTAAAATGCATGCAAATAGTTCATGCACGACATGATAAAAAATTCTGTCACAGATTCAGCCCTCCCTCTATCAGGTTAAAAAAACGAATATATACTACCAAATAGTACCAAGCTACTTTTCAAAGCGAAGCGGGTATCAGAAATTGCAGTATTCCGACTTTCGAGCATATTTTACAGAAACTTTTGCTATCATAATTCAAGGCTGAAGTTTCATGGCATCTCAGCTTGTTATTTTCTTCGCCATAAATAGTTAAGAGCGTGACGGAGAGAAGCACCAACTAAAGGAGTAAGCATCTGTGCATTATCAGGGCAAGAAGAACTGTGTAATGTCGGTAGATTCCAGTTGACTAGTATCCCAGCAAGTCAACTCACCCTCTTGTGGATATTTGTACTGCCGTAATGAACATTTTCTAAGTTGTCTCACTAACAAGTCAAGTGAGCTAATCAACGTACATCAGACAGACACGCTTGCACATTAACTGTTAAGTGTGTAAAGTACCGTCATTGTTTTTATAGTGCACGGGGAGAGCTTATATTGTGCATTTCCAAGCTTGAAATTGTGATGCTGCTCACGTCAAGTCCGTCACGGCAACCTCAACCATTGTTATGCTGCTCACGTCAAGTCCGTCACGGCCACCTCAACCATTGTGATGCTGCTCACGTCAAGTCCGTCACGGCAACCTCAACCATTGTTATGCTGCTCACGTCAAGTCCGTCACGGCAACCACAACCATTGTGATGCTGCTCACGTCAAGTCCGTCACGGCAACCTCAACCATTGGCCGTTCTTAGCTACAAGTAAAAATTCTGCAAGGCATAGGCAACGTAATACCGGCGCTTACCGTATCGGCTGATAATTGACATATATATTCTCGCACGATATAACGACAGATAGGGTGCAGCTTTGACATAATGAGCCTTAAAATGGAAGTAAGATGTTATAAAATATTAGCATAATTTAGATGACACAATAAATTTTATGTTGCTGCCAGTTTTTAAAATTAATAAACTAACACATAATGTATATATAGCATTCATTCTATCTATGAGATATGCAGTTATAGTAACTTATATACCGAAGAAATAATTATACATGGTTGTATCTGCCCCATAACGGAAATGCAAAAGCAATATCTATAGGGCAGGGGGTCCCAGCTCCAATGCTGCACCTACCCCATGTGGGTGCGAGATACCTTTTAGGGGGCGCGGACTCTCGGATGATGCAAATCGACAAATATAATTGTGATAAATTTCTTGAAGAAATTTAGTTGAAATTTTAGTCTTTTTATGATCATATTTATAAGTTATAAATGTGTAGGGGTGTCAGGCACAGAAAATGTGGGGAACCGCTGCTATGCACGACGTCCGAGGAGAAAAACCTCGTGAAGAAGTGGCATCATGCATAGATGACGATCGAATGCTCTGGAATTCATAACCAGAGAACTTAATGAGTTTTTCAGTCAGCAGTATCATACCATGGTAGACGATGCTAATTCGGCAAGCTCCATGAGCCACGAAGTTAAAAGTAATTATTTGCAGGGTAAGTCGTGCTGGCCCAATCCAAGACCTGAGGTTTAGATGACTCATGCGATTGAGGCACCAGTCCAAGATTTCAATTTTGTTCTCAATTGAAAAAAGAGAAGAGCAATTTAACCTCCTCTGTTAATTGTAGGGTCAGGGAAGGAAGCTTGAATGCCACCTCCTCCCGATCTTAAATTGATGGCCTAGTCATTCCGTTTCTTGAAAAGGAACGGGATGCGCTGATTATAGTAACGGTGCGACATTTAAAAGCAGTCAGGAGTTCTACAATGCAGGGCAGAGGTAGAAGGACGAGTGCCACTGCCTGACTTTGTTCTACTAAACGCAATGCTATTAACTCTGATCACAGTAGAATAGGCACTTTTGTCCATAGAGCTTCTAGCAGAGAGGTACCGCAAACGGTCGCAGTAAGGTACGTCTGGAGGCATATCACTTCTGACAGTCCTGTAAAAGTAGCAATCAGTGTGGCATATACTGTATTTGTATGCCGAGCACACCCCCAGCAGTCAGGCAGTGGCAGTGATTAGATTATGATATGCCAGAATGGAGAGCCTCACAAGTAGTCAGATATAAACCGACTGAAGGAGGCTGATAGGAGTTAATCGTTTGTCTCATACCGTTACATGTTGCACTTCATATGGTGTTATTCTTGCGAAAGAAGCAAATCAATTCAGAATGAAAAGGTAAAAACAGACTTATTTGGATTAGCTAACTGCCAATAATCCATTCTCTGGGGATGTCAGTGTATCTTTCTCGTTTAAAGCTCTACCATGTATTTTCTTATCTAATCTAATACTAAGAATGACCGTCGTGTGTTTATAAATATATTTATATGTTCGGTGTCACGCTCTTAACGAAATAGATAGGCTGAATTTAGCCCAGGTTGGAGGCTCTGGTTGTACTCTCAAGCTCCATTAAAAGTGATTGGCAGAAAATAGGCCGGGGTGCAGAAGATGGCAAACGTATCTTAAGCAGGGACAGTTGAAATTCCAACAATGAAGACATCGCAGGCTTAGTTTGATTTGTACGAGTATTAGCTTCTCCATACATCGAATCAACGGCAAGGTATAGGGCGACCTTATGTCTGAATGCACTTCTTGCATTGCCGAAGTTGAAATCGTAGCACTGAAGATGTCTGAAGCTTCCGTTGGCACTCTCATGCTTCTTGATTCGCAGTTTCTACCCACAGATGATTTCGCTGCATGAGCTATTCTTCCCACTTTGATGCAATTGTAACTGACGAAACTGACGAAACATAAGTTTTCACGGGCAGTAGACAATTATTTCTTCTAGCTTACTGTTTTCCTCTGACGAAGCACTTTTCTCTTCATAGGTCAAAATTTGAGCACCGCAAATGAAACAAATATTTGAGGTTAAATAAGACGGTATCAACGGTAGCTTTGGTACGGAGCGAACACATTGTATATAAGCTGGTATTTGTTTAAGTTTGTTTTACTCAAGATGTTACTTTTGCCTCTCTATATAGAAGACCTAAGGATGACAGCACGACAAAGGATCAATGAAGAAAAGAAGAAAACTAAGAAGCAAATACGAGAAGAGGAGATTCCGCACCGGCCTAGAGGCATTAGGCTAACGTATACGTTATTGCGTGAATTCTTCACGCACGGGTCCACTAGTTCCATATAATGAGGACTCCTCATAGTAGAACTGTAAAAGAGAACTGTACACAGACACCCCCCCCAGACTACATACAAAGCAAGTAGGTAGTCTTGTCGACAGAAAACAATACGAATAGTAGCAAGATGTTCCTCAGAACTGTTCCTGAGCTTAGTAAATTAAGCAGTGAGGACACCGTAGGCAGAGCCTCTCATTTTATATATAGGCGTGCTGCCGAGCATCCAAGTAAACGCTGCAAAGTTAATCTAAATATATCTACAAGTGAACGCTACAAAGTTTCACTTCTTATTTCTTCAAGTGAACACTATGTGCAAAGTTCCACTGCCTATCTCTACAAGTGATACTACAAAGTTCCTCTTTCTATCTGTGCAAGTGAACATTACAGAATTCCTCTTCTTATCTCTGTAAGTGAATAGTACAAAGTTTCTCTTCCTATCTGTGCAAGTGAACATTA
Organism: Parhyale hawaiensis; assembly: GCA_001587735.2. Classification (NCBI taxonomy): domain Eukaryota; kingdom Metazoa; phylum Arthropoda; class Malacostraca; order Amphipoda; family Hyalidae; genus Parhyale; species Parhyale hawaiensis. Next base: position 22,720,423 of record LQNS02015106.1, on the reverse strand, counting down.
CAAAGTTTCTCTTCCTATCTCTGCAGGTGAACGCTACAATGTTCATTTTCTTACCTTGCAAGTGAACACTTCAACGTTCCTTCTTCTACTTTTGCTATGTTACGCTATAAAGAACATTTTCCTACTATTAGGAGAGAACCCTATACTGTTGCTCTAGCTCCCTCTTCAAGCAAGAGCTGCAAAGTTTCTCATCCCTTTGGTGTAAGGCTGCAGAGTATCTTTTCCTGCAAGTTCAGGTGAACGCCTTAGCATTCCAGTAGCTACAAGCAATGAATGGAGGCGCAGGAAGGAAGGCGTCGCACAGAACCGTTGGCCAGCGAGCAGCTAACCAGCGGCCGCGGTCACACCATGGCACCACTTAGCACCCACGCCTCCCGTTACCGTTCGTCAGACCTCGCACCGCTTCACGCCTGGTCAGCTCCAATTTTTTCGCTTTCACGAAACTTGACTTCTGAATTAAAATATCGAACCCGATTATCGCAATCTTACGTGAGAAGCTGAGTTTACTTTCGAGCCTTCACGATCTCCTGGCATTCTTAGACGTCACATCGAACCCTTTACACAACAGGTTACTCAGTTTCCCAAGACTCAAGAGGAAGAAGGTAACGTTATAAGTTCGCTTTACTTCCCTAGGAAAGTATAGATTTGCATTAGCATTAACAGTGACATTGATAATCGGCCAAGCAGTGATTGAGGCGTAATCTGAATACAAGTGAAAATAACGCTGTGGGCAAAAATAGAATATTTTTGAGGTAACAAAAGGCTAGAAATGTAACAACAATACTCTGGAAATGTAACACTGTATCTTATCCCCCGTGATATCGCTAAGATGTGCGGCTGACTACAAGTAGGTGGCAGAGGAAAACAGCGACTTTTGAAAATCTTACAAATGACAGGGAAATTCCAACTGTGATGAAAAATAAATTGTTTGAATCTACTAGCGCATGACGGAATTTCAGGGAAAATTAATTCTTGTCAGCTTGCACTAAGGATAAGTTGTCTGATATCAGTCAGCACCTTTTATCAATGCAACAGTTTAAAAAAACAAGCAGGCCACTCCACCACGGGAGGGAATTTAGCGATGATGTCAGCTGCTCATATGCAATGTTGCCATGCTGGCAAGATTAGGAGTAAGGTTTCAATTGCATTTTGCGTATATTACTATGAAAAGCTATAGAGGTAATACTTCGCATATAACATCCTTGATATGGATGGGGCGAATTGACATCCGCGATATTTGTAAGTATTAAAATAGGACTTTCTGCCGTTAAGGACCCTTTAAGAGACTGGAGTGGACTAAATGTGGCAGGCAACACTTGCTGGAGCAAATTATCTTCTTTCGTTCCTATTTCACATATCGTATAAGTGAGACTATTGTCTAGTAGAATAATTATGTATGCTCGTACAAGCGGACAGAGGCTGAGGTGAGAATTTAACTTGATAGACTTTCGCATTCCTGCTGTCACCGGACCGTGTGGACGGACTCTCGGCAGCTTCGTAACCTCAAAGTGATACGGGGAGCCATGAATCCAAGCTACAATTCAAACTTAAACAAGGACTAAAAGTCGAATAAAATTAAGGGTCTCTTAGTGTAGTCTTTCTATGAGTGCTGAGGCGGCACACTTATACGTGCGTCAAGATCTGATGCTGCACTATAGTGATGGGGCCACGCGGCTGAGGACGTTAACTCGTAATGTATCCGTGCGGTGTAACTGGTCGTATATTCTACAAAATCTGTTGAAGTTGCCGGAAATATCTAGTGTTAGCGTATGTTTGGTAGCGGACCTTGTTGTAAATCTTGGCTGGTAATTATGCATAGCACTGACTTTCAGAACGGACGGCACGGCCTTTCCTCTGGGCAAGGGAAACATCTGATGTTCGGTGAAGCAAGAAGAATGGAACTGTAGAGGGGAGCGCTAGAGTGACAGCAGCAGCAGCATCAGTTAATTAATAGCAATTAATTTTCAAAGGCGTATTTGCGTGTGAGCGTCAGTAAGGCAAGGTGCTATAGTAATAATCCTAAATGTCCTCAGGATATATAAGCTGAAAAGTATGAGAACCACTGATCCATAGCATTTTTAAAGCAAAAGCAAACTTAGAGCTTGATATGCGCAATAAAATAACACTTTGTTAAAGGGTTAATACAGGAAATGTAAACAGTTTGTTGCATATGAGCTGCTGCCTCCTATCTTACGGCATTTTTATTTCTTTAGACTAACGTCAACTGAAAATATTATCTGCTGGTATTTGTAGTACCGGTACCGAATATAGGACCTTGTGCACTAATAACCAGCTCCCACACAGCGGCAAAAACCAATGGTGGACACATTCACAGCGAGGTCTAACAATCATATCGTAAAGATAAAGTCAACTTGACCATACCCTAACTAGGCAGCCCACACTCACTGGTTCGTGCTGACATACTGTAGGTAGGAAACAATGAGTAATTAGAGCACTCTGATAGCGCATATCTCCGCCAAACAAGGATACGGAAACGAAAAATTCAAATTGGCTCTGAAACCCTGATTTTCTTTGTAGCAACACCAAAATCAAATCATTTGTGTCTTTTATAACAATTTTCTTGAAAATCCGTTCATAACTTTTTGAGTTATGCAGCTAACAAACATTGTGACAAATACATGTCAAGCACAGACACGGACCAACCGATCAGCAGCCAAATTTAATCATTCATGTCTTTTAACATTACTCACAACTCCTGTAAATTTCATAAAGATCCATTCAGTAACTTTTTCAGTTATTGTGCGAACAATCATTAAATTAATTACAGCGGCAAACAAACGAACAGATTGTCACAAAAATTTGGTAGTTTACGCTTCATAATAACCTAATAATTTATGTAAATTTCATGAAAATCCGTCCATAACTTTTGAGTTATGGCCCTAGGAAAAAACAGGCAAACAAACAAACATGTAAACAGATTTTCACCAAAAGTTAATCATCTGTTATTGTCAGCATCCCCGTAAATTTTGCAAAAAACCGTTCGCAACTTTTTTGAGTTATCTTGCTGACAGACAAACACACAGACAAACACTACAAAAATATAACCTTCTTGGTGGAGGTAGTTACCTTTAATGCATAACAGTGCTCACTGAGGCACTCAAGTTGCTAGTGGTATGTCAGTGTTGGTATCATATTGATCAAGAGCTTGTGTTCTAAGACCAGCCTATACACAACGATCCCCATAATATATAAAGCCGACACAGTGAGGTACCTGCTCGCAAAACCCAACCAAAGCACAGCAGGGTCAGACTGTAATGGAGGTTACGACTGCGGTCATGGCAATGCCGTAACACATTTGATTCTTCAATAAATGGAGCTGGTATATCACAGGGTGGTGATGTAATTTTTAATAAATTACCCAGGGTTCGATATGCAATTTCCTGTAACCAATACTCTGGCCACCATTACTGCGCAGGCAGGGAGGTTAGTGACACAGAGCGGCTCCAGCCTTGAGTGCTTCATCTAACGCAGAGACGGGCTGATGCAGAATACAGAGCGCTGCAACAAGCCTTATGGCGACATTAGAGATGAGTGATATTCGGCAAGTGGTAGCAATCTTACTTGCTTGAAAGGAATTTGTTTGTGTAGTCACTGAAGAATGAATTTTAGCGGAGTGCAGTCGGAGGGATGAGGCACGGACGCTAAAATGTTATCCAGTTTGAAATACTACATAGTTTGTTGGCTGCTCGCTTGTTTGGTTGGTCTCTCTGTCTCCCTTTGAAGGATTAGGGAGGAGGAAATTTCTATAATTGAATGGCAAGGGGATGAAATAGGAAGGTATTTGAGCATATTATTTCTTTGAATCTGCTCGACATACTTCATTTTCTGAAGCCCACTTCACTGATAAAACCTGCTAGGCATTCTTGACGTCTTTCTCTTGAGCTAGGGAAATGAATTGCTTGATCTTCGCTCGAGTTCCCCTTCCCATCGTTTATAATCTATTCCATTTATTTTGTTCAGATGAATTTGTTCGGAGCAGATGAAGCGTCACGCTGAGCAGAGGCCAAATAATTTTATATCTTCTTGCCGGTAGATTGTGCTCCTGATGTGATCACAAGTGGCATTCATGAAACGCTCCTAGGGGTGGCCGGGAAATTCTTTTGGTTGAATTCTACTTCTTGGTCCTGCTTGACTTTTTAAACATTTACATTTAAAGATCGAAATTTTGCATACAGGAGGAAGTTCTGCCACTCCGAACTTATTATAGTATCGATCACAAAGCACGCCGACTCTTTCCTGAATCACAGAGCTCATAACGATAGAGCGCCCACGTAAGGAAGCGACACGGTTGGCAACTGGCACGTTAGCCTGACTGTGTGATGCGGCAGACATGCTTGCCACCCGCGAACGAAATGAGAGAGGTGCTAACGTTGTCGTTGAAGATTTAGGTATGTATTTATATATGTATATTTGTGTGTCCACCTAAAAAGTGGTCGAAGGAACTGAGCAATGTTCATGATTTATAGTAGGGAGTTTGGTGGGTTGATCTAGATGTGACCCATGCCAAAAAACCAGGCCTAGCTGGCCATGAAAAATGACGGCGTTGAATTTACCTCAACTGCGGCAGATTGTCTTGCACCACGAGGCTGTCCATTTTTCTCGTGTTATTATTATATTGAAAAGTTTTAAGCCCTCTCGTTAACCGCGGGTGACGGTCTAACGCCACGTGGCATTCTAGTTTCATATGTTGTTGCGTTGCATATTCCTACCTTGTGTAGGATCTTTTACTTCATTCTTTTGCATTCAGTAATGATTGGCAACCTGTACATACATTTAAGACTGATGTAAGTTACAAATATAGAAGAGTATAACGGCTTGTAGTATAATATCGTAAATAAAATGTTTATGACATCCTTGGGTTTTTGCAGCACACTAGACTGATTTCGTAATAGCTACTACAATAAATGGTCTCATGTTTGTAATGCACTGCCAAAAAAGAAGCTAATGGAGTTGTTAACGAAAATTATTTGGGATACGCTCTAAGTGATGTAATCAGTGGAGACATCAGAGCTGGAGGATGAGCTGGAGCAGTTGGCAGCTATGAAGTGATGTAGCACTGGTAGCTATATATGTATCACACACTGATGATATATAATGAGGAATTTAGGCTTCCTACTCTACAACGCATTCTTTACGGTACAACGAAACAATTTACTTCATTTGTGGTAACTGTGATTATTAGAACTCAGTTTAACAACGCTTGCCTAAATCGGACTCCAGGCCTACTTGCGAAAAGGCTATATCAGTGGGCAGTCAAGGTATTGTGTAGTCTATAGCTGAATCACTGGATGTTCAAGTCTATAGGTATGATGAATTTTTAGCAAAATTCGTACGACAATCTAGAACAAAAATGTCTTTTAGAAATTCATTGCTGTCAAATTTGACTTCCGGGTACACTGATGTACACAATAAACAAACAGAAAAATAAAAACTTTAACAAGAAACTGAACCATTGTACAAAGAACAGCTAGGTAGCCCCGCCCATAGACAATTATTACCTACGCTAAGGAGGTTATGTTTTGGTCGAGTTTGCCTATTTGTCTGTCTCTCTGTCTGTCTGTTTTTATACATATATATATATATATTGTCTGTTCGTCACCAAGCTTTATTGAAAAGTTATGAACGGATTCTTAAGAAGTTTACAGGGATTGTTAGGTATGTTAGGACTAACAGGTAATTAGATTTTGTTGAAGATTCGTGCAACCGTTTGCTTGTCTGCCTCTTTTTGCTCAGTAGCATAACTCAGAAAGTTAGAGACCGATCTTTATGAAAACCATGCTATGCACCGACAAGAGCCTTCCTTTATAAATACATTTATCTGTCTTCTATAACTTCTACTTGTCTATTACGCATCATTAAATATTGTAAAATACTTCGACAGGGTAAAGAGGAACATATGTTTCATTGTAGCTTCTCGTGAGAAGCTTCAATATATGAACATAGTTAACTGCAATCCATGAAAAATTAGCTGAGTCTGATGGAACCGTATTCACAGCAGGAAGAGAAGCACTAAACTTCATATAAAAACATTTTGCATTTCCGTATAGTAAACGAATCGGATCGCAAAAATCCGTCTTCAGCCCTCAGTAAATTAAAATAATCATCAGTACCATGAGAACTAAGCGAACGAGAGCACAAAAGTACAGCAATCAATTTTTTTTTCTGATATTAAAACAAAATAGTAACGAAATCCTAGGAAAATACTATGCAGATCCTAGAAACCGTATCTAAACTCCCAATGTCTAATCTGAAATCGCAAATTCAGAGGTGTAGGAGACTTACAGTTATTAAGATTAAGTTTACGGGAATTTATATGGATAGAATCCGGTCCAAGGTTTTCTGCGTCTTGACAACTGGCTCTGATTACCTCCGCCGAGGAGGTTACGTTTTGCCGTGTTTGGCTGTTTGTTTGTCTGTCACCAATATTACCCATAAAGTTAAGAACGGTTTTTACGAAATTTACAGGGATTGTTAGGCATGTTAACAGTAACAGATGATTTTCTTATGGTGAAGATCCATTCATTTGTGTGTTTGTCTGGCTGCCTATTTTTCCTTAAGGTCATAACTCAGAAAGTAATGGACAGATTTTCATGAAATTTGTGTCAGTCGTTAGGTATAATATGGAGAGCGAATGACTAAATTTTTGGGATGATCTGTTAGTTCGTTTGTCGTTATGTTTGATTTATGCTTGTTAGCATAGTAACTGAAAAAGTCTTGGATGAAATTTTGCGAAATTTACGCAGTTGTTAGTAATGTTAAAAGACATAAATAATTAAATTTTGTTGATGATCGGTTGGTCTGTTTGTGAATTTGATTTTTGCTTGTTATAATGTTACTTAGCAGCATAACTTAAAAACTTATGAACGGATCTTCATGAAAATTACACGAATTATTAATACTATCAAAAGGCACAAATGATTAGATTTTGGAGCTGATACAAAGAAAATCATAGTTTCAGCCCCAATTTGATTTTTTCGTTACTGTTGCCTTGCTTGGCTGAGGTATGCGGTCTCAGAGAGCTCCCTAGTATGACAATGCGTTTTCTTACGTGGATGCTTCTCGGTCAAGCTACGATTTCGAATAGAAGAACTTCTAAGCTTTCTTGACTGTTCCCTCGTTCTATGTGAGACGCCTGGCTCTGTGTTGCGCGATCTAATGTAGAGCTGTACCGTAGACTCCTATAGTACAGCAAATTAAACTCCCCGTATAAGCCAGCTGGCAGCTGTCACATGCGTATTCATACACAGCGCCAGATCGACTGAACTTATAGAAGGTTTCGTGGCGAAACTATTATTTCCCTAAAGCTAAAGTTTATACTCTTCATCAGCCATATATTAGCCAAGGTACGTGAGGAAGAAAACAATTGTGGCAAAAGCTTATGAAATGAAGAACAGAGAGCAATCATGGGTGAAAGATTATATAAGTGGCTCTAATTAACTGTACAGCATACAAGTTTATACATGCGCAAGTCGCTGATACGCGAGTAGACAATCGCGGCCACTGATGCTAGAAAATTTGCTCGTATGCGATTGGCCAGCTGTGTGCCGGCGGCAGAGGCACAATAAAGCCTTACATGGTTTATTTGATATAGATTGTTGTAATATGCCGTTACAGTTGTATTTTAGCTGCGCTTTAGCACAATATTATTTTGAAAAAGAAACAAATTTAGCAGGTGCAGTCTTTCCTTTGAGTGTGTCTGTGTCGTTCACAAATTTTGATTGGCGGAACAAAATTTTTTCCCTGATTTCAAACATAGCACAGCGACTGTGAGCATATCTCAATAAATTATGTCATCAATAAATTTGCTTCCCAAAGTTTCCCTTATAAATGCAAACAGAGACGAGTAGAGAGTATCATAAAAGTTAGCAAGAGAGAAGCAGTATAAGTGGTCAGGTGGGTATGATAAAGTGGCGTCGAAACATCCAGTTCTCTTAACAAAAAAAAAAAAAAAAATTGAAGAAAATGTGATAACTAATTAAAGAACTCATGTGTAATGTAGAAATGGTTAACATTTCCCTACTATGTAAACATCATCTCTGCACAAGATGGGCGACGTGGATAACGCCACCTGGACCTCGTCCGCAGAATCAACAAGGTAAGGTAATTTAAGGTACAACAGTGAGGCGTAAGACGTCAACTTTAAGTACCGCAAAAGAAAAGGAGTTGACAATAAAATACAAAGATTCATTTCTCCTAATGAACCATCGTTACCAAGCAAGCTGCTTTATTACTGACAGCAACAAAGACGATTTGGTAAGAGTTAGCGGGAATATCTTCAGATGCTCTACCATCGCACCATCGCAGGTCGCAGCTGCGGTGTCCAAAAAATATGGAGCTCTCCGTCTAACGGCTTCGCACTCCCTGGTATGAAATTCATGACGAGTCCATGGTTCCGTAACACTGACATCGTCTCTTCCAGCATTCCCAACCTGGCTGAAATGTCTGCTTTTTATGCCAAGTTTATTTCACGGTCCCTAAAAGGAACGCTAAGGGCAGAGCCAATGCCCCGACTTCACGATCACCTAAGGAGAGGTTAAGGCTATTTAAGATGGCGAGATTGCGGCAAACATGTTCATAAGGTTGAAACAAAGTAGACGTCGGTGAAAAGAAGGCACTACATGTACCATAAGGGACTTGCTCCAGATCGCAGACAAAGACCTCCACAGACTCGCTGCCGCAACTTTTGGAGAGTCCAATGCTCTCTAAACTCTGGACCGGCCGTCAGGCTCCCAGCGCGCACCTGGTGTCACTCAGTAACTTATAAGCAATTATTTTCAACTTTAAAAGTTCATATGACGACCTTTGCTGAAACTCTTCCTCTTCTCTCCCTGTTTGCTCTTGCTTTGCATGGATGTCACATTTTTATTGGCGTAGTCCATGTCTTCCATCCTGTCTTTGGAGCGCAGCGTCCCTGTATATATATAAGGAGGCTTAAAGACTAATTTAATGAAAGTGATATTAATGTCTATCTCAGGAATTAAAATAAGCAATCCTGTGTGGCCTCGCTATACTGCTTATCGTGCCATACAAAAGCCAAGGTAGATGGAGGTTTTTACTCAGAAGCAATATCTTTTAATCCTGATGATTGTAGATCTTCTGTATCTGATGTCATGAATTTCTGCAAGAGACGCCATAAATTCTACAGCTTTATGTTGTTCTGGACACAAAAAAATTACAGCAAATCTAGTATGATATTTGCGCAGTTGTTTTTAATGAGCTTTGAAATTTCTACGATTGGGCATCACGTAATAGTCATGGCCTATGGATTGTTTATTATTGCAATGGTCAGTAGTAATTCATAATAGTATCCATATACGATGATTTTATCTGCTGCACGTCATCATCAGACTCTTTTCTTAATTAAAAATAACAATTAGATTAGATAGGCGGCAGTAGACGAGCCAATAGGCCCATTCCCATAAACACCGGAACCTACGCCCCGGCCCTCTATAAGCAAATTACGTTATAGGCTGGACGACGAATATGACACAGAATCACAAATCACATCCCCTTCGGATAAGGAAGTGTATTTCTGTGGGTGTCACAAATATAATCTATTGTATTAAAATAAAATGCGAATAAGCAGTAATACCAATAAGTTCCATTCCATATTGATATCTTTTGACTTCCCTTACAAACAAAAAGTATTGGGACTTCAGGGATATCTATAATAACAACCTCACAGTTTCAGAGCACCTATGAGTATAAGACGTCCCGTTTTAGGGCATTACAAACAAAGCAGCTCTTATGAATGTCGGTGTTGCACAAGTTGTTGCAGAATCTCTAATGGGGCATTTGAACAACCCGTCGTCCAGAAATTCAATCGTACGTGATGTGCTGCGAGTGCCAGCGGTGACTAACATAAATCAACAGCCCTGCCAGTTGACCGCTCTCTGGTCTACGGGACGAACATCCTGCGGAGGCGCGCTGCGCATGCCGCAGAGATTCCTTGCTGAGTGTCATCTACTTCGAACTCAATGCCTTCTACTCCGCTCCTGACCGCAGCCACTTGGAGCTACCAGCCTTGTTCTACGCACTGATGTAAGGCAGGGCTGCCAGACTTCTTTGCTGTTGTGAGCCATTTCAACTCTGAACGGATAATGACGCTATTTAACAAATCTGTCTCGCTTTTAATTATGCATGAGCCAATGTTTTGCATGTATAATAAATCACTTCTTTGTTCATGGCTAAATTTAAGTAATATTTAGTTTACAGACGGCTTATATCGAGTTGTAATGCTTTCTCTCCATAAATGAAATAAAAGTGCTGCAAACACTTTCAGAACATGCATGAAGCGTATAATGATGACACTGCTTTTGAATTAACTGCTTAAATGTGATTTGCAAAATAATAATTTGAAACTTTAGTTTGAACCATGACCATCATTATGAAGGATTTTTAAAACAGGATGAAGATATCGTGAAATAATGGAATAAAACCCGAATAGAACTACCGGGGAACATGCAGAGAGTTAACTGCACCCGAAAGTACAGTTTACAAACACTTAATATCCGCAAGATGCAAATCTCACGATAATGTTTGGCTCCGTCTCAAACTCGCTGAAGGGAATTACTTAGCTATACAATTTGCCATAGGCTTTTGAAGCAAAAAGAAACAAATAATTTTTTAATTGATTTGTGACTTGATATGAAAATGGATTGTTAAAAAAACGTGGTTCAAAAAATAAAATAAAATAAAAAGTCTGCACTTGTCTTAATGACCAAGAAAGGACATTCATGTCAGAGGCATTGTTCACCATTGTTCACCATGTATACTGTCTTCAACTGTCAAAGTAGCGGCACAAATCAGAGAATTAAGGCAGGAACTACCAACAGCAAGGATGTTGTTTCCTACATACGACAAAATGCCCGACCCCCAGGACCTTTGGTTGTCCGAACAAGGCTACTTGAAATTGGCTAGGATCTATTATCCCAATCACGTTTCTGTATCAGCCTTCACTATAAAGCTCTCAAGGCAATACTTCCATAGGCCATATTAGAACAACGATAATACTTGACAGCTGTCGTGCAGAAGGCAGCGCAGGACTACACTAAAACACTGGGGTTGGGTACTCACGTACATTTCAGTATATCCACGTTTTTACTTCAGCCGCCCCTGGAGGTTCTTGGCAGATATGAACACCACGTTGAGCACCTGCGGAATTTGCGGTGCCTAGACGTACTCTCTCAAGTGTGGACAAAATTTAGATCACATTTTGTGTTCGCCCATTTCCAATTTTCAGTCCAATTTCCGTTGAGCTAAATCGGTTCTGAACTGAAACTGGCTTGATGCCATACTGCTGCTGCTGCACTGACACCTGCAACGTTGGTGCAATTGATAGCCAAATTATTTCTAAATCTACCCATACAATTTTTTGAAAACTGACCCAATGATAGCAGCTTCTCTATATGCACGAAAGCTGCAAATTAGCGAGTCACTCAGCTCTCTTAAATTCTTCATTCATAAGAAGCGTAGTACCATGGAGTACACTAGAGAAGATAATAATCCAGCGTTGACACAGAAGACCCGTCGGTCAGCTGAAGGAGTAATTTCTATTACAGTCCGCTGTGCAATAAATGGAAGCGTGACTGTATGGGAAACAGCGAGTGCATCTGCTGTGTATGTCTCTTTGTTTCTACACTTTCTGTCTCCGGGTGATGGTGCACACTCTAGCGGGCGTGTGAGTGTGTTCGTGTGTGTAGGTGTGTGCATACGAGCTCTTTTCAGGAATATGTCGATTTGAATTTGTTTTGAAGCAATAAAAGCACGTGTGTCTATTCGTCCGTCTCTCTGTACTTCTCTGTCCGGATATCAGCGCATACCCTGGCAGACTGTACGGATTCAGACGGCCTCGATAATGTTTAGAGAGATGAAATTAAAATAAATGTAGGCTCTCACTGCGCATCCACGCTTGCTACACTTCCCTATCCTGAACAAAGTTCAGCTGTTGCAAGGATACTTTTGTGTTCAGTCTCGGGTGCTGCTCGAAATGTTTATGAAAAGGTCGCACCTAAAGTTCAGAGCACAGATTTTGATCGAAATCGCGTGTTTTCTGTAAGTGTTTTTGTTGGTACTCGTGTGTCGGTAGTCTCTTTCTACCTATCTTTGGGTTACAAGCCGTGTTAAATAAGCAGCATCCGGGACAATATTTCTGTAATTATTATAGAATTTCTTTTATGTCATGGTACGTGCTCGAAACAAATACATAACTTCTTTCATGTGTTATGTGCTTTGCTATGAACTTTTTTTCAAAATAGTAGTAGTTTGAGTTGTAGACTATGCTCTCACTGAGAAATTTATAGGAGTTGAAAGTTTCAACACATATTGAATAATACTGCTTACTGAATTTTAAAAAGTAACGATGTTAGTTTGTCACTCTCAGTAAAGAATTCTCTTTTGGCAGCACTTTCTGTTGCTACTATGTAGTTCACGAGCTCCTATTTAGCTGTGTCCCCCTTGCTATGGTGCCAATGCCTTGATACCCTACCTATCCTCACCTTACCTCAAGCAACAGGAATATTCTTTATGAATATCTCTTTCAGGCTTCCCTGGCAGAGCTTCCCTCTATGCAGTATTACAAAAAAGTTCCTTTGCCGAGTGTCTGTGCCGCCATTTGCAGAAGTAAAAGCTTCAAAACTTTTTCTTATATGTACATCTTTCGCTATATTTCCTTTCTACGAATAATCTACAAATTCTAGTGGTTCTGTCACAACTGAACGTTGTGAGGACCCAGCCTATTTACAAACTTTCTACGTACTGTCGCAACTGATCGTTTCAACGGTCCCGACTCTATTTAAATTTGCAACTGAGCGTCCTTTCGGCCCTGCCGATAGTCAAATTTCACGCTACGAACGTCGCAACGGGTCGTACCGTCGGTCCCGCCGCTACGCGCTTCACTCTACCAGTTACCCTGAGCCAGAGGCTGCGCTGGCACCCGCCGCTCGTGGCGCTGCCAGGTGGTCGGGCTCCGGGTCGCCAGCCCCCATATACGGTCAGGCTCCAGGACTCAAAATAAGAAGAGCATTCCGAGCGCCGCTGAAAAATAACATGCCAGTGTAAAACGTCCAGGCATGACGGTGTTATAATTGAACCGTTGTCTTGGTGCTCTCGCAGCCTTGAGCGCGGACAGTGACAGAGCTGCCGTACGCTTCTGTTTACTGATGACAGTGTTGCCAGGCTACAGCTCTCACCTAGTAATGCCGGAAGCGTAGCGCGCTGACGGAATTATACATGGAAGGATGGATGCAACAAAATCAGGATAGTATTACCGGAATCGTATTTTCATTCATTATAGCCTTCGTTGAAACACACACATGTACGCACAGCTTAACAGAGCATACATGAATACGAGAATAGAGACATACGGAGAACATGACAGACAAGCATGCTATTATTGGCCAAAAATCCATTCAATTGGAGGTCAAAGGTAATTTATTGCTGAGCGGTGTTTATCGGAACACATACATCAACTAGAGCAAACCTCATCACTAGGAGAGAGAAAATCGGGAGATAAAGGTAAAGTCAACGTGACCGCACCCTCTCCTGGGAAACCCACAGACACCGCTTCGTGCTGCACATATAGGCCAACTTGCCCCAGAGGAGCAAGTACGGCTGCAGTCGACTACAGGACATAAAGAGTTATGGCGCCATCGACGGAAGGTTCAGCGACCCGCACCTCCTACCCTCCCATTTCTGAGCTAGGTAAGTGCCCCACGGTATACTAAGCGGGCTTGCTGACTCAGCGCACTAAGCGATACATAGATCACTCGCCTGGGTCGGCATTTCATCCTCTAGCACACCAGCCGAGAACGCAAGGCTGCTGCCACCATAGACACACCCTCTTCTTCTAGTTTAGCACCACTTCCACTTGGGTACAGTGGACTATAATAAGCTCTGGCTGACTGGTGCCCATCACTAGTCTTACTGCCAATTAATTCATTTAACCTTAGGCTTGACCTACTCTTTGAATCAAGCGAAAATAATTCCAACGCTACTCTAATGCATGAAAAAAAATTATGAGAGCTGAATGATTCCCTAATTTACAGTTTTGTGCAAATTCGAAAAGCCAACTGTCGATAACCGATTTGAATAACTTTAGGCGATGAATTAAATATCTAGTAAACACCCGTACCGTAAACGGACGCCAGACATACTACATGCTGAAAATTTTGGTGCTCATCGACTTCAAGTTTATTATTTATTATTAAATCACACCAGACTGGCGACGTGGGAACGGAGAAACTCCTTGAGGTTAACAAACTCCCACGCAATCAGCCCAGCGGGTGAAGAACACAAAAGAATGAAAAAAAAAAGATCCAAGATCACAGACTAGCTCTGTGTGCAGATCGTTTAAAGCTGCCAATACCCGTACCAGCAAAGACAGAGCCATCAAGACCATACCAAACATGCACACACGTTGAGAAAAACGAACAGGAACACTGGCCTGGACGGCATCGTAACGGTTCCAAGGAAAACTCATGAAGAGCACCAATACGCCGAGTATACCTCACCCGAACAAATGGATCCAGAAGAAACTCAGACAGTGAATGACTGGGGCATTTCTAGATTTTATACAAAAAACAGACCCCACCAACTCTGCGACGATGCGCCAGCTCACAAGGCACAACACCACCCAGCATGAACGCACATCGACGAACCACTTTGTGAAGCAAACACAGATGGCAATCAGCAGCAGAACCCCAGACTACAGACCAGTACTCCAGAAGAGGGAGGACAAAGCAATTAAAGCAGCGACGTGTCAATTCTACCGAGGTAAACACCCTCCAAGCACGCCTAATAAGACCTAAAAAGACGCTACGTGCACTCCGTTGGCTTGCTTACACCCCGAGTTTGCAGTTGAAACCTAGTTTTAACTGTGGGTTCTAATGGTTCAGTAGTTGGTGTCCTTCACTATGTGGTAGGTTGTACTCACGTCCTTTTTCTCCTCCCACTGTACGCAACCTGGACACGAGCATGGTCTTAGTCTTGCCCGCACTTAGCCTCATATCCCACCTAGAACACCAGGAATCAATCACTTCCAAATCATGCTGAATGGGTTCTGAAACCTCTAATCTATCACTAGGCTTATCGCAAACAGTCAGGAAAGTAACATCATCAGCGTAACCAACAAGTAAATTATTAACAAGATGAAACAAATCCGCCGTATCTACAATGAAGAACAAAGGGTGACTGTAAGTGCATTGCAGTGACTCTAGAGCTTACAGATAGTCTACGAAGATTAGTTCAAATGCATAAATGCCTGACAAATTGCGTAGGAATCTGCAAACTCCAAACATATAAAACTTTCAATCTGGCGAAGTGCATTGGTCATTCGTGTAATATATTTATACCCATTGTCATTAAAGTGCGCATGACAATTTACTCAGCGTCTTTAGCCCCATTTATTTCATTCAAAAAATCACTCATGTTAACATAGAACTAAGCCATAAAATCAATAAATTTCAGACATTTTACGTTCACTTTGATTTGGCGTACATACTACATTTTATAATTTTTTCACGGGCATAAAAATGTAACGTATGCAGGGAACAGGTGATAGTGCATTGCTTATGGCATAACAATGACCACTATTTACTATGGCTATAAGAAGCACTCTATTGGACTACGTTCATTGTACGTATCCGTGTTACTACAGAATTAATAACACATGGTTTGGAGGCTGGAACTTCTGTAGTGCTCCGGGCAGCGTGGTCATAAAAGCGATGGCAAAAAATCTTATTAGCCGTTGGAGCCGACTGGAAGTCATGTCACTCGGAAAAAGTAGTCAAGTGAACCAAAAATCTGCTCAGGATGAAAAAGCGACGTCATAGATCGAAGAGGAGAAAATGACGGCGTGTCAAGTCATGTTCCACGGCCATAAAAGGGAAGAGGAGCATCCTAACATCTTAATTAGGTTCTTTTTTTGCAGGTGTTCTGCGCACACCATGCGACTGACTGCTAGGCAGGAGATGTTTCCGCAACACTGAAGTCCTTGCAGTGGAATTCACGCGTATTTAATTCGAAAATAACGAGTCTCTTCAATTTGGCTTGATTGCGTCATTCTACACCTCATTATTGGCTTGCAGTTTAGCACTATTTGACAGTATGGTAAACACTGGTGGCAAGTCATGCTTCTAAGGATGGATTGAGAATTGTGATGTTAGTCATGCTTATGCTTCTTGTTGTGAAGATTGTGAGAATCTAATTTATAATGTTATTTTGTTTATGCCATCTTTACGTACGTTCATTCATTCGTCTGTACGTTACGCTTTTATTATTAGATAGGGGAAAATTCAACTTGAAGATAACTTTTCTCATTTCTTACACCGAAGCAAGCCCCGAGTAATGCCGGGTGGGCATAATGCCTTTAATGCACCGCAGCATAGACTGCTACGTTGCAGCGAAACAAGTTGCAAAAACACCATAACTACAGTTATTTCAAGTATGACCGAATGATTAAAGAGTTTTCCCAATCCAAACCATAACTGAAGTACTCCATAGTGATGTGCTTCTCTGGCTCTTTGTATGGTTACACATGGCCCTACTGACTACCAAATATTCTAAATAGCAGAAATTTTCTTATTTGTAAAGGATCATTTGCTTTTGGTAAGGCATGTACTGGAGTTATATTGAGTAGAACGTCTGGCTGTAATCAGTAGTGTCGACGTAGAAACTTGTTAATCTCTGAGAGAGAGACGAGAAGCCCTTTTTATGTAAGCTCCTTGAAGGTTTCAAAAATCTCACCACTAACAACATAATAGATCCGAATTTGCCGGCTTTGATTGTACAGTTTATGTTTTTTCGAGCTCATATTTCTCGTGCTGTTAGTTACAGTTAACTCAACAGAGCTCGGAGCCGCACACTGCCATCTGCAGTCGCTTCTGAGAACAGTTCAGCTCAAGCGCCATTGTGGGCTTTTTTTTCTTGTTATTCTCTACATCGTCCAAGAGCGCTGTCGCCTTTGACCGCGCAGGAACAACTAAATATTTTCATAATCAATATCCGAACTGAATTTGGTTTCTTACGTGCGCTTCTAACTTCAGAATACATTGAGAAAAACCAGAAAATGTTCATACAGTGCAGTAGCCGTTTGCTTGAGTTGACATGAGACACATATCTGGTCCTTTCGGAACCCGGTTTCGAACCAAAATCCTTCGCCACCCTTCTCACAGGAGCACAGAAACCTGGACGGGTTCCGGAATGACCTTTTTTGTACCACGGGATGCCTTAACTACCCGAGCGTATGCAGTCACACACGCCTACACGCACACTCACAGACACCTTGAAAATAAGACATCTTCTTAGGTGCTCCACCCCTAGTAGAAGACGGTCACGGGGCCCACGTGGGCTCCACTTGGGAAAATGGGATTCAAGTGGGCATTAGTGGGGATAGGCTGGGTAAAATGCGGTTAGGTCACTAAACCTCATATACGTAGTGGGGATAAGCTAGGTAAAATGNTCGTCAGCAGGAACTGCGGCCAGATGCTACATCCCCTGCGGAGAAGGCACTCGGGACCCTTGGGTGCGTGATGCCCAAACATATTGTGGCGGGGAAAGGGTCCGCCGCAATATGCCCCTGAGGGCCAATAGGCTAGGCAACGCACAATAGGCTAGGCAACGCACAATAGGCTAGGTAACGCACAATAGGCTAGGTAAAGCACAATAGGGTAAGTAAAGCACAATAGGCTAGGTAAAGCACAATCTCTAGTAGAAGACGGTCACGGGGCCCACGTGGGCTCCACTTGGGAAAATGGGATTCAAGTGGGCATTAGTAGGGATAGGCTGGCTAAAATGCGGTTAGGTCACTAAACCTCATATACGTAGTGGGGATAAGCTAGGTAAAATGTGGTTAGGTCACTAAACCTCATAATATGATATTTACGTGGCTTTCTAACATCGCTACAACAAGGATATCCCATATATTTTCAGACAATATATAATGTTGATTGGAAAAAATGTGTTTTAGCAGTATTACTATGTCTTGGAGTGTTCCTGCAAAATGTAGATGCCAGTTTCTTGAAGCCAACTTGATTCCATGGCTTGATGAACAGACAATAGCACGCAGCTCCATATTACGCAAATAAAATTTGTTCTTCTATTAAAAGTCTTAAACAACAGAAAACAATAAGTATATTAATGGAAAAATCTTGTATTGATCGAAAAAAATGTGTTTTAGCTATATTACTATGTCTTGAAATGTTCCTGTAATGTAGATTATCATTTACAGCCGGTTTAAAAGAGAAAAATTAAAGAATATCATTTAATTGTGAGGTTTTGGTTTACATCTCCATTGTCAACTTATAATTTTTTATGTTATGGCCGCTTTCACCATTTTTTAGATCTTAAATACTAATGTATACTCCAAAGTAACAATCTTACATTATATTAATATAATTAAAACACTGAAAATGTTATTTTCGTGTTAAATATTATTTCTGCTAGGGTATTATCATGTTATTTTAAGAATACGACGTTATTTCATTGTTGCGTTTATATCTTTTACTATGATCATATTAAACAATATTACTCATCAATAAAATCTTCTAACATTAATTAATAGTTCAAAAATGTAAATTTAACGTTATACGAAATAATATAATGTTTAAGACTAACAAATATATTATGCCGCCTCAAAAATAAAAATATTTAATAAATAAGAAAATGATATTTTGGAAAAAGTAATATGAGAGGATGGGGACTTGGAAAGCTTGAGGATGTGTGTAAAGAGATGAAAGTGCATGAAATGGATGTGGTGGGAGTCACAGAGACACACCTACGAGCAGATGCTAGAGTGTGCAATGAAG
>LQNS02015106.1:22664270-22682278 GCA_001587735.2 Parhyale hawaiensis | reverse complement strand
GAATGCCCCCCCCACGAGAAGGGTCTAGATCCGCCAGTGAGTTAGGGCACTAACAATATGTAAGCCAACAAACAAACAAACAAACAAACAAACAAACAAACAAACAAACAAACAAACAAACAAACAAACAAACAAACAAACAAATAAACAGATGGGCAGTTCACCAAAAGTTAATCACATGTTCTTTCTAACATACTTAGCAATCCCTGTAAATTTCATCAAAATTGGTGGATAACGTTTTGGACTAGAGCATTCTGACTGCGTATACCTCCGCCAAGCGAGGTAACGGTAGCAAAAAATAAAAAATTGAAATTGGCTCTAAAACCATGATTTCCTTTGTGTCAACTCCAAGATCCAATCATTTGTGCCTTTTGTTAGTAATAACAGCTTGTGCAATTTTCTTGAAGATCCGTTCATAACTTTTTGAGTTATGCTGCTAACAAACGTTATAATAATAATAATAATTAGCTTTTATTAAGAACACATGAGTCAAACATACAAACGAACGAACCGATCTGCCCAAAAATTAATTATCTATATCTTTCAACATTACTAACAACCCCTATTAATTTCATAATGATATATTAATTAGTTTTTGAGTTATTGTGCTAACAAACATAAAATAAGAAATGGTGACAAACACACGAACGAGCGAACGGCTCATCACAAAAATTTGGTCACTTTCTCTTTGTAATATACCTAACAATTCATGTGAATTTCATAGAAATCCTCCCAAAACTTTTTGAGTTAAGGCATTGAGAAAAAAGAGGCAGACAAACAAACAAAAGAACGGATCGACGGATCTTCACCAAAAGTTAATCATCTATTCCTCCTAGCGCATCTAACAATCCCTGCAATTTTCGTCAAAGTCCGCTTATAACTTTTTGCATTATCTTGGTTACAGACAGACAAAGAGATAGACAAACCCAACGAAAACATAATCTCTTTGGCGGAGGTAATTATCTTGATGACAGACAGACAGAATGACACACAGGCAGACAAAACCGATGAAAATATTACTTCCTTGGCGAAGGTAATAATAACATAAGAAATATAGAACGCCTCATGTGGTGGAGGCAAATTCCACGCCGTCATTTTTCATGGCCGGCTAATCTTATTTTTTTGGCATAGATCACATCTAGGTCAACCCACCAAATTCCCTGCCAAAAATTATGAACATATATATCATGTTATATATATAGTTTAATCTTCAACGAAAACATTAATTACCTCTCTCACTTAGCTCGCGGGTGATAATGAAGGAGCGAAGTAAGGACCTAAGAAAGAAAGTAACGTGAGCAAAAACAAGCCAGTTAATAATATGACCAGCGGGAACCGTGGAAATTCTACGATCAGTTAATGTTTTCACTTCCTTTTGTTTGAGCTAAGGCTAACCCGCCTAAGCTAATGTCCGCCTCTTTTAACTTGACGAACTCTGTGACTCTAACGTAACGAAGTCTGTCTCTTTAACACACCTCGTCTAGCCCACCTTAGTACTCTTATTTCCTTTGTGAATCTCACATACATTCTGTCAATAAAGAATTTGCATTTGTATCTTGATAAAGACGTAGAGATACTAAGGTACTTCTAGCATTGTTTTCCTACGTATTTACACGCGTTTCCTAAACTCTACTTCCTTTAGTTTACAGTTTGTTTAGTTCTTCATAATCTGACACATTTCTATTTTTCGTTGGGGGAGGTGATTTTTTTTTCACGCTATTACGGGGTCCGTGGATATTGAAAGCGTAGTCCATAATTTTTGTATGCTCACAAAGCAAAATGAAATGAGTGAGGGCAAATCGCTCATGAAAGCGAGAGCAGTTGCGTTGACTTGACGTGATATTTTGTACAATGTGAGTGTGGTATTTTACACCAACCATAAATTAAAGCTTGTTACGCACACCAGCCCAAAGGAATAAACAACAGGGTCGCTTAAGAAGGCAGCGGCCAGATCTTGTGCACTGGTCGGTGGCTTCACGCACTGCAGTTTCCACTCAAAATCACAAGTTTTTCCCTCGTCCTTTCCAGACAAACGGAGATGTGGACAAGTCAATTTCCTGTGTCACGCGTATTTTTGGCACGCCGCACTGGAGAGAGAGAAAGAGACAGATCTCACCTCACGTTTGCAGGTTCAAGCCAAGATTAGGTTTTCTCGTTCTGCTTGAGTGGTTGAGAGATCGTGTCGAGCACTTCGTTTTTAGGCAAAGACTTCCTCAAATAAAAGCAGGTTACTTTTTGTGGAAGAGGCTGTAGGCGTAATGCGATTAGTAACGATGACAGCAAACAATAACTGCAAATAACAATGGAGAAGTTTTATTTGTTAGCTGCTGAAAACAAAATGCTTCGATGTAATAACTGCATTTAAGTAAAATTCAGCTACTAACACCTTCTTTTGATGGAATCTAACGTCACACATACACTGCACTGTAGTAGTTAGGTGTCAAGAACACGCTGCATTTAGGAGTATCATCTTTCAGAGCTTGGTGATATAGTGAGTATATTCTATGTAAAACAATAGAAAACATTAAACAGTCTGGAAAAAGAGCGTCCTGCAAATGTTTTTATGTGGTTAATCTAGTTACTAAAAGTAAAAATTTCTGTGAACATATTCTTGTCTTCACCATACTAATGAGACCATGCGCCAGATAATAAAGATTCTGGCGGAATTTGACTAAGCCACCAGACAAGTTTGGGCGAAGCACAACTGAACTAAGTCAGGATAAAGAGACATCAGGACCTTAGAGCGGCCGCCAAATTGATCTATCAGTAACGACGACTGCTTCAATCTTGCACCTACTGCCTCAAGTTCCTCTCTTATACGGTACCATCAGATGCCGAGCTCAGTGCATGATTCACAAAACCAAAGCGTTGTTTGTTGAGAAGAAAGTATTGGGCTATAATGTGATATAGGGCCCCATACATGCTCAGGCGGCCTGTCCGGCCGCCTTTAAGCAAGTGGCCGGACAGGCCGCCCGTGTTTTCCACACACTATTCAGTCCGCCTCAAACCTAATCTCAGATCGACTCCTCTGCCACACAGAAAAATGGTTGTTTGCCATTAAGCAAAATTAGTGAACTGTAAACTACCTTGTCGTTTGAATTTGCGTCAATGCACATTATCGTTTGCGAGGAACAACAGATGAACAAGAGCGTTGTGATGAACAACAGTGTCTTTTACGATTAATTATTATAGCATTGTAGCTAAAATATTACGTCGTTAGCGATAAGAAACCAGGTGTTTTTTTTCGAGACACCGTGGAGAGAACAACTGAACATCATGGCTTCTCCCCTAATTAGAGACAAATTAGATTTACTTGCGTTATGATACAAATTAACAGAAAAGGCGCGAAAGTATACGGATGTGTGAAATTAAAATCATAGTAGCTACTTCATGAAAGTGAGATTAGGAAAAGTTTATTTTATGATGATAAGCGGATATATGACCGGACTTCATAGAGGACCATACCTTCTGGTACGCTTTCCGAAAGGAGCTCCTCGTGTTGCTATTCTTTCGTGACTAGCTCTCAAGTTGCATCGCTGTCGTTCTTTTTCAATTTTTCAACAAGCATCTCATAGGCTGCATTTTTCTTTCTTTATCGCTATATTCTTTTGACTTAACCTTCCACAGGCAGGGATCGTCCTTATAAAGTTCTATAAAGTCAGTCAAAACCTGACGCTTTTCGTCGGAAGTGCAGCTGCAGTGTTGTGTGCAACAGCCATGTTGACGCTGTGCTGTCCAGATCCTCACCACAGTTCACTTACTATTGCAGTTATGTCAGATTTGAGTGTTTATACCAAACATTTGATACGTTCCGCGTTGTGACGTCACAATTGCGTCGCACCATTGTGAAAATACCAAAGATTCCTCGCTGCAACAATTGCGTGACGCATTGTGATGTGTAAGTTTTGAACATTTCAAGGGCTTGCTGCCAACACTCAAATATGACAAAACTATCTTCTGTAAATGAACTGTGATCCACACTGACACGTGCGGCCAGAAGTCGCCTCATGTGCCCACACACCCTCAAACCGACCTGGCCGGATGGCAAAATTCTGACAGTGCCAGGTTCGCTCGGGCCGACTTCAGGCGGCCAGCGCAGGCCGCCTAAACGCCCCACACAGGCTCATTGTGGCCGGCCGCCTGAGCGTGTGTGGGGCACTTTTGACTTGGCAGATGACGAATGCCTCGTAACATCTAGCTTAAAGAGACATAAGAGATAAGCGGTTTTGGTTTCACTCCTACTGAGCACCACAATTCTTCCTTTTCTTGGGTAGCATGCCGAAAAACTTGCTTTTTATTACAGTGCTGTCAAGAATCGCTCAAACGATAAATTTCGGCGCCGTATTTACGTCGTGACTGTCGTGTAGGTGTCTTCATGTTTTGAGTTAAGCCTTGGCAAAGCGAAAAGTACAACCATTTAAATTCGAATTTAACATATTTTTACCATCACCTGCAATTTGGTCTATATTTTGCATAACGGTTACCAGCAGGGCGTGGCATGATGACCATAGTCTACAACCTGGCCTAATTTTTGCTAATTTCCTACAAGCGTAGCAGTAAGTGGAATCAACAATAAAGAGATAAAAAACAGATGAACACAACTTCGTCTTTCCTATACAGTTTGATCGTTTTTAATTTTTAAAGAGTAGATATCCCTTAGCAAAAGGGTCACGTAGGCAATGGCTGTGTTCTCACATGCCAGGGGCTTCACCAGGTAATAAAGGTAAGGCAAGGTAACTTCTCCTCCTTCCAAATGCAAATATATAATTTTTCTTAACAGGCAGTCAAGCCCTAATCAAAATGTGAAGTGCAGCTGTGCATTATTCTAAGGTAAGGGTTTGCACTCCAGCGGGAAGCCGTTTTACCAAGGAAAGGTAGTCAACAAGACAAAAGTAAATACTGCAACCAAACCCTATTGTACTTTGCTCCTCATAGCTGTTTTTCTTTAACCAGAAGAATATTTTACCCTTCAATTTATGAAACATGTACTCAACAAACTAGAGCACTCTGAGAGAGCATACCTTCGTCATGCAAGGCAACGGCAACCTAAAATTCAAATTGGTTCTGAAATTATGATTTTCTTTCTATCAACACCAAAATCTAATCATACATGCCTTTGGTAGTTATAACAACTTCTGTCATTTCGTTCAAGATCCGTTCATAACATTTTGAGAAGCTGCTAACAGACATTCTGACAAACATTAGTTAAACACACAAAAAGACCAACGATCATCACTAAATTTAATCATTTATGTCTTTCAGCATTAAAAACACTTCCTTCAATTATCATAAAGATTCGTTTATAACATTTTGAGTTATCCTGCTGGCAAGCAAAAAATTAAACACAGCGACATACAAACAAACGAACGAACAAACAGGTCAATACAAAAGTTTGGTCATTCACACTTCGTAATAAACCTAACAATAATTTAGGTAGTTTCGTAAAAAACTGTTCATAACTTTTTGAGTTATGGTACTAAGAAAATACAGGCAGACATGTTGCAAATCAACGGTAACAAGGTTCTTCTCCCAAGGGTAATCATCAGTTACTGCTAGCATGCTTAACAAACCTTGCAAATTTCGTGAAGATCCGTCTATTACTTCTTGAGTTATTATGGTGACAGACAATGGGACAATCAGATTAACAGACAAACACAAAGACAGACAAACACGATAAAAACATAACCTCCTTGGCGGAGGCAATAAGAGTACTCTGAGAGCGCATACCACCTCCAAGTAAGGCAATATTAAAGATAAATTCAATTTAGTCCTGAAACTGGGATTTTTTATTATCACAAAAATATGGCCATTTGTGTCTCTTGACATTGATAACAGTTCCTGGAATTTCTTGAAGATCTGTCAGCTAATTTTGAGTTACATTCTGACAAACACTAAGACAAACATAGACTCAAACACACAAACCAACGAACCGATCATCAATAAAACTTGAGCAATTGTGCATTTTAACGGAAATAATAATTCTTGTTGCAAAATTTAATAAAGAGCCATTGATAACTTTTCAAGTTATATGTTAACAATCATCAATATAGACATAGAAATAAATGGATAAACGGACTTATAGATTATCTCCAAATTTGGCCAGTTGTTCTTCCTAATATTCCCAACAAAATCTGCAAATTTTATGAATTTTCGTTCATAAAAGTTCGAGTTATTTTACCAAGAAAAAATAGGCAGACAAACGAACAAGCGCTTCGACGGATTTTCACCGAAATTTAGCGATCTGTTCTTCTTAAAATACCTAACATTCACTCTAAATTTCAAAAAGATCCATCCATTACTTTCTGAATTATCTTGGTGACCGCAGACAAATTCCGATAAAAATATAACCTCCCTGGCTTAGGAAATAACGTTTCAAGGCGAGGAGGGGACAAAAAATTCAGGATCCACGAGAGTGCCAACAGTAACTTTAATGGTCTTCATTGCTTGAATATCAAAGTCGGCAAAGCAGGAAAGCTTTTTATTGTGAAGGCTTCCTCACTGCTGCCCCCGTCTGCAATCTGGCCTAATTTTCACTTATCGGTTTGCAACGGAGCGTGACATCATCGCCAAAGTTTTCGAATGGATTTAATTTTCGACTATTTGGTTTCTTCAAGTTTGACAGCAAGTGGATAGATTAACAGACAAATAAACACACTAGCTCTAGACCAATGTTTGTACCTTCTTGTAGTAACATTTTCAGATATTTATATCTTCATGTCACAGTCTGATATTATAATAACAAGCGCTGCTGAACACCGATAGGGGACAATGTAGACCACATTGCAGCCAGTGGAAGAAGTAAGGAAGCTTCAAAATTCAGTGCAGTTTTTGCTCTGCGAATTTTGAAACCGAGGCCATGAAGACCTCTGAAATAATTGGTAGTACTTTTATTCTCTGCTCACTTGAAAACTTGGGCTGCTGTGAGGCCACGATGCAGAAATTGAGTAGGTAATCTCCGAAATAAAGGGAGGGATTTCCTCAGAGTACCTCGAGTTACAGCAAAGAGAACAGTTGTATCGTGGCGGCAATTACTTGTGGATCTCCACTATACTGCGATAGCCCCGTACATGATCTGAGTCGCGTCATCCAAAAGCCTCATTACTGAAAAGTTCCATATGTTTTGAAGTGCAACGAAAGAAAACTAAATATTTCCCTTTTTCATGGCTTACTATTATGTATGAAAATGTTGTTGAGAGTAAAAAAGTTCCATTGTCGCATCTTCCTGAACAAAGCTATTAACAAGCAAAAAAATTGAAGAAATAATTCAACATATGCGAGTGAAATGTAAAAGATAGAACGCTATAAAAAAGTAGAAAGAATATACTATTTTACATTTGGTGAGCGCATATGACATTAGAATAGAGTTTTAAAGTATATCTTAGTGCTAAGTTTAACTGCTTCTGTAAGGGCTCTTCAGTCCATCAATTATTAAATTAAAAACCTAGTTTGACTGTGTGGAAGTTCTTCTTCCCACTTGCTGCTCAAGATCTTCATAGATATTGCTAGCTTCTTTGGTGCCAGGCGGCGTCAGAAGTCAATGGTTTCGTTTACTTGCAGAAAGCTTTTCTTCAGTGTGATCATTGAGCAGGGACTGGGTCTTTTCATGAGTTTGCTTAGTGGAAGCACGATGCTCCCTATCTCTCCAACAATGAGCTTGTAAGGGACATTCTTTGGTAAAATTGTGTACGAAATCCAGCTGTGATTTACCTGTCGATTCATCAGCGTCACACTGTGAAGCTTGCAAACGTCGTTATGCGAAATGTCCAATCCTTCTAATGCATCTTCAGCACATGTTTCTACTAGCTGTGTTGATCCACATGTGTTCCATCTACATTAGCTGTAATGCTGCACTTCCAAGCCCTCTCATTGCTGCGTCACAACAGATTCTCAAGCTTTAACAATTAAAGATCTTACTAGCTATTATACTGATTTTTTTCAAAACCCGTCCATCCTAAAGTCCCATTCCCGGAGGACTTCATTTTGTTGTAACAAGTCTACATTGCTGTTCACAGTTTTAGATGCTTTCACTTCACTGAGCAGAAATCGTGGTTTGCTTGCTGTTCAAGATATCCCCCATCTAATCTCATAGCCAAGCAACTAAAAGCGTTTCGGTTTATGCGTTAGTAAACGATTTTACATTCTGGCAGCTTCTCTGCTATGCAGAAGTTGGTAAGAATTTCTTTAGTCATTTTAATGTCAAGGACTGTCGATTCTGATAAATTCATCGCTCAATTAAGCTATACTTGCGTACGTTACTTCATGTAGAAGTTTTCGAGATACTTGAAATTCACGCATAAACTTATTCATTTATTTTTATCATGTTCCTCTTCACAGTCATCTTCTTCAATTTTTTTTTGCATTTCAGGGCACATCTTATGGAAACTGAATGGCAAAAGTAGATCAATATTTGTCTCAGCACAAATGCACAGTAGCAGTGCTACCAAGTCATGTGACCACCCGGTATTGTAATATTTTCGCGTTTTGTGGTTATCGATAATGACTTCCCAAGAAAATGAATCGCGTTGTGGAAATGTAGCGTTATCGAAGATGCAGCAGTATGTACTTCCAGCTGACGTTCTTTCCGTGATTATGCAACTTTTCGAGAGGGTTCGAATGGTTCTACTGAAGTTACTTCACCGCGGTTGAGTGAGTTGGAAGTGCAGTTCATGTACTGAGTGAAGCATGCGACTGCCTGCTATCAAGGGAATATTTTATCGGCCTGTCCCTGAACGGAAGTAAAGATTGCGCTGCTTAGCAGAACTGGAACCGAGCGTGCTGACCTTTTTAGATCATTGCAGTTAGCTGTGAAACGTTCTTAACCAACGTATCATCTACGTGAATCTATAGCGGTTTAATTACCGTGTTTTACTTGTATGATCTATACAATTATATTCGCAGTGCAATACATAATATAGTGTTCATTGCTAATCAAACTTGAACTTTCTCAGACAACGGCTGCCTCGCTCAGCACTGTGGTATAAAATCGAAATACTCTTTCTCATCCGAAATAGTTGTGATAAAACTACTTTCATGTTATTCCGATTTAATTAATTCATTGAATAAAAACCCTAAGAAGAATAGACTAGGAACATTCATTGACACTAATATCGAGAATGAACTTAACAAAGCTGCCTACAGCGTGCCTTCCAATCCCGAATTCATCTGCAACTTGCTTTATTGTATTAGGCTCCCGGACGCGATCTATTCAGTTGTTCTTGCAACTCGGCCTTGCATTCATTAATTTGCAAGTTATGCTTCATCACTTCTGACTGGTATTTTTGGCATTTCTTGTTTTTCTCCATTTTTTCTTTCCCAGCAGGCGGGCTGAAAAAAATTATACCTTCTTGTGCTAATTAAGTGAACATCAATCGTACTTATTTTGCGTGAAGATGCTAACATAAATAAATCAAGACCACGAATACTAACCTATCATTTTAGCATCAAATGATTTGATAGAGAATTGATCAATTCTAAATTGTATTTCTGGTTGCGGAAGAATTGCAGAGCAGAAGGAGTATTCACATTGAGCGAACCTGCACTAACACAGTTACTTGCCCTAATTAAGTAACGGGCGGAAGGGATTAGACTGTTTTAAAAAGTAGTGGTTAGTGAAAAGCCGCTTCATAAATTCGCCCAAAATTATGGGCGAGTGAAGAACTGATGCTCTCGGCTAACCGCACCAATGGCCGGGACAAGAAGTTCACACATCGCGTCAGGTGAGGCTGCCAAACGAGGTCGATTTTGTGGACACGATGTACATTCCGTAATTAAGCTAACACAAGAAATTATTTTATTGATTCCCATGCTTCGTACTTAACCCCAATTTGTCCATTTTCAGTCGTTTCAGTACTCCACGGTCATTGTCTTTTTTTCCATACATAATTTTCAAAGCTATCGTAAAGAGAAAGTGAAGAAATAAAGAAGTGAAAAAATTCAATACTACGGTTTTGTGCCAATAAGGTATATTATTCGTATCATTCATCTGACTCTCATACCATGAATTTTCTTCCACTAAAAAGTAAACTCACACCTGCCTATCTGTTTGTTAGGTTATCATGCGATTAGCCTTATAATTTCAGCAAGCTACAGACAACATGGAGAATGAAACAGAAAATTCGTGTCTCTTGTGTGAATTCTAGCAGCTGGACTCGATCTTAGCTGACTTGATTCAATGGAAGAATGCCCACATGACAATGAATGCAGGGACAGGACTGTGTTTAGAATCAAATTTTATCAGTCAGCGATATAAAACGAAGCATTCATGAACATCAGTTGCGAAATATCCCGTGCACATTATGTCTCAATATAATGCTGCAATCATTGTAAAAGAGCATCTTAGTCACGCCAAATATTAAGCATAGCTGTATTTATAAAATGAAAGCTCATTGATGTTAACAAATGCAGCTAGTTACGTAAACGGGATTTTCATAATAAAATACAGTGAGTTTTGATGTAGTATGAACTCATGAAGTAACAATTTGCATAGCCGCAGTTTCCTTAATATCTCGTTTCAATAGTTGCTTTTCTAGGGACTGGTGCGTTTAGTCTGATTGTGATAGAGTTAATTCGTTTGATGCGAGCTTTTCATATGCAAATTCGCTTATGCAGGGTATTGCAAAAATTGATGGGACAACTTTACATATAGGACTGTGTTCCCTACGCATCATCACCACCACATCGCAGAAGTACCCATCATCACCACCACATCGCAGAAGTACCCATCATTACCACCAGATCGCAGAAGTACCCATCATCACCACCAGATCGCAGATGTACCCATCATCACCACAAGATCGCAGAAGTACCCATAATCACCACCAGATCGCAGAAGTACCCATCATCACCACCAAATCGCAGAACTACCCATCATCACCACCACATCGCAGAAGTACCCATCATCACCACGACATCACAGAACTACCCATCATCACCCCCAGATCCCAGAACTACCCATCATCACCACCAGATCGCTGTTTGTCACCACCAGAACAGGACTTCTCCCTTGTTTCTCGCATGTAGCGCTGCTGGACGACTGTTATGTGGTGCATGTTGACTGGACATGTGCTCAAATGAGGAGAAGGCAGACATGCACTTCGTGTATTGTTTGGCGAACGGTAACTCTGTACAGACTCGTCGTCTGTACCAGGAAAGGTTCCCAAAGGGAAAAAGCCTTTGTGACTCTGTCGCCAGCTCGAAAATTGAAAGTGCCATATTCAGACAGGTGGCCATGGATGTTCACAAATGTGGGCGGAAGGTAACGCCACAAAAAATGTGGTATCCTGTTTTTTTCATGTTTATAGTGTTTTTTCTCATAGATTGTTTTAATATGCTAATACTGTAGTATTTTAGCTCTATTTAAGCACAACAATATTATCAAAACGTGCCAGATTTGACATTTAGAGAAGGTAATCCCCTTTCTATAATGTAGATAGATACGAAATATGCGACTTCACCTTATGCGAGCTTTTTTGCGAATGTAGCCTCGCATATATAAAAAAATAAGAACCAGCTGTAAATAACTAGTAATATTACCATGATTATATCGTGCACAACCTGGAGTGTCATTTGGCACCTCTAGCTGCAGGCGCGATTATCGACTGTTTTAGGCAGTTTTCCAGAGCTGGTGGTATTCATCACCTTCATCATCGCCTCAGGGCAGCTGACCGTCACTGCAGCGCAGGGTTATTGAGGCTGAAACAGAAAAAATGTCCAAAAATTTGGCCCGTTAAGGGCATAGCCTCCGGCCGCACCAACGGCTCTCGGACTTTTGGCAGGACATAGCAGCGCACTGGAAATTCAACGCAAAGGTGCAGTTGCCCACAGCATAGATGACTCCCAGAATATCGTACAGCTACGTCAAGTTTTATAAATAGAAAAATAACTTAATTGAAATAGAAAAAGCACTCCATCTTTTCATTAATTTTGCAAAAAGACACATTACTCTTAATTCACATAGGAATTATAAGTTGACAAAATGATCAGTCCATCACTACTGAAATTATTTTATGTTATTAAAGCGGACATGTCCCGCTTAAAAAAAAAGCTATTCAAACCAGTAATAAATTCGACTTTATTTTGAGTCCTCTCCCAGTTTAGGGAGGGGATAACAGAAAACAATGTGGTAATACTTTAGCGTGCAGAAGGCAATGCTTTAGCGTGCAGTCTACCATGTATGACCTGCTATAGTGTGCGGTTTACCATGTATGATCTGCTTTAGTATAATAAATGAAATAGATGCTACCCGGGTCTAATAGATCGTAGTCTACGGGTGAGAAAACCACCTTTCTCTACAGCTAAAGCGCGCCGGCACAATTTAGTGCTTTACCACCACCGCCACCACCCTCGTACCAGCTCCCTTGTTGCAAGATGAGCTCCTCAGCGACTTGGACAACGATAATATCGGCTCGCGAAGTTAGGCCGAGAATAGGTTAGGTAAGGTTAGGGTCTTCTAATGTTATTCCTACAACAGACGTCATTGAAGGCTATTAGAAGAACCTCTCCTTGCTTTCCTAACCAGTGGTTCAGGGCCTAACCTCGTAGCAATGTTTGAGGCTTGGTAAACTAAAAAAAAAGGGTAGACTGCACGCTAAAGTAGCGTCAAAAATATTGTAAGGGTGAGTAAATCATATGTGTGAGTAAATAGAGCAATGTTTCGAAGTGTTCAATTTTATCTGTTAAAAGTACTCCTTAATTATTGAGATGCAAATACTTATTGCTACAGCGAGACACGTTTTACATTGCTTACAGTTGTTCTTAATGCAAGTTTTCCTAAAGGGATCGTGCATGCCTGAGTATTTTACATGTAGGCACACATGCAGATCTCCGGGATACAAGACAGCGCAACCAGGGCTCTCCCATGGGGCTCTAGTCCTCCTGGGTGCTCCTAGGCGCTCCGTTTCAGCACTACACAAAGTAGAGACAAATTATATTTTAACGAAGCGGATAAATATGCTTAGTTTTCTTATAGAGTAGTATCAAAAATATAAGGAACGAAATGATAATAATAATAATATTAATTAATATTACTAGGAATATTTTGCATAGCTACACATCTAGAAAATTTTTTCAAAATATACATGGAAGATGTATGCGCGAATTGCACATAAGGATTTTTATTAATTTTTTAACTGTAAATAAACATTCAACTTGAAAACAAAAAAGCACATTTAGCCCTAGCCAAAAGTTAACGAGCACGTTAGCATTATAAATTATAGAACTTTGTTTATGAAGAACGGTAATAAAAATCCAACATATAATGAAAGTTGCATCTTTGAATACACGACTTAACTAGAGCACCGTGAGAGCGCATACCTCCGCCAAGCAAGGCAATGTTAACGAAAAACGTCAACTTGGTCCTGAGACTAAGATAGCCCCTTTATCATCACAACAATTTGATTATGTTCGTCTCTTGTAAGTGACAACAGCTTCTTTAATTTACTTGCAGATACATCCGTATCTTTTTAAGGGTATTTTACTATTAAAAATACAATCAAACACAAAGAAAAACAAACAAACGAACGAACAAACCAATAAATAAACAAACAAACAGATTGCGGGAAACGAATAGATCGTCACAAAAATTTAGTCTTTACTTTTCGTAATAGACCTAACAATTCATGTAAATTTCATAAAAATCCGTCCATACTTTTTTGAGCTATGGTACTAATAAAAAAGAGGCAGACAATCAAATAAACGTTTGAAAGGATTATCATCAAAAGTTTATCATCTGTTTCTCTAAATACCTACCAATCCTTGTAAATTGCGAAAAGAGCCGTCGCTAACTTTTTGAGTTGTTGGCCCCTGGAGTGGGGGCTTTAAAATTCCACTCCAGCCCTGCACGTGGCGTAAGAGGCGACCAACGCAGGGGTCGATTCCAAGCGACTAAACTTGAATCCCTTCTCTTTGGCCACTCGCTGCTGCTTGGCAGGCGTATGAGCCTGAGAAGGTGGGTTGTGGGAACCCGCATGCAAGGAAATGCGTATGAAAGGCGAATGAGCTCCATGAAGCCAACGGCAACCAGAGAGATCACCTGGCTGTTGCCATAACCGTGTATCCGGCATTCCACAGTCAGCTCCTCTCCCTACCTCTCGATGGCACAATCGAGACTCTTTTTTTCTCCTTTCTTCCCTCCTTCATTTTCTCCTTTCTTCTACTTTTTACATTTTTCCCTCTTCTTCTGCGCTAATCCCGTGCTGTGAGCGGCAGGGCCATGGGAGGTTGGTAGAGGCACCCACATGTCCACCGTGACTGTCGTACCCTATAACCTTGCGGACTTGGGGGTTGTGTTAGCCCCTTAGCCTCACCATTCTGGCAGCTCAAGAGCAAGCCCTCAGAACCAGGTACATCCAAAACAAGATCGACAAGAGAAACGTCCCTAGTACTTGTAGAATTTGCAGGAGCTCGGATGAAACCACCAACCACGTGATAAGCGAATGCGGAGTGCTGGCGCAAAAGGAGTACAAGCGCAGGCACGATAAAGTTGCCCGACAGGAAGTGACCTGGGAGGACGCCTAGGTATTGAAGGGCCAGTCACTACTGTGGGACGAGCGCGAACCCGCGCCCGTGGTGGAAAACGAAGCCGTGCAGATCTACTGGGACAAGAGGATGGAAACTGATCGACCATTTCACGCCAACCGACCGGGCATCGTCGCAAAACACAAACAGGAGAAGTCGGCCGAACTGATCGACGTCTCAATCCCCTTCGACGCCAGAATTGTGGACAAGGAAGCGGAGAAAGAAAAGTACAGTGACCTTGCCATCGAACTGCAGAACTGTGGCAGATGAACGGGGACGTCGTTCCAGTGGTCATCGGAGCTCTGGGGGCAGTGTCCAAGAATCTCAAGACTGCCCTGCGAGAGCTTAAGTGCGGCGATCTCCACCCAGGAACCCTCCAGAGGAGCGCTCTGCTCGGAACAGCGCACATCATTCACAATGTGCTCTGAGCCTTAGGTCCCGGGATGCGACCAGGCGCTATAGAGCGTAGAGCTAAACATCGCTCAACCAATCCACAAAAAACATAACCTCCTTGACACAGATATCTAAATAACTGCATATGTTATTATTATATAGGCCTATTGTGAGGATCCACATGTCCACTTAAGGCCTGTTGTGAGGAGGAACAGACTACAAGCACACACTCGTCGCTATTCAGGGAAACATTTCCAGCTGCTGTTTTGCGTCACAAAGAAATTTCAGCATTCGCTTCCACAGTTTGTAAACCTTTGCATTTTATTAAAAAAAAAAACGAGCAGACAGGTATAACTATCAGGCGGAGAACAGGTTAAGCTCAAATAACAGCAATAAAATTTTTGAAATTGCCCTGCAGGTTTATAGTGAAGTCTATGGTCATTCGTACAGAATCTTGGGACTACAACGCTGACACTTTGGTGTCAAACCTGATTATTTGAAAGTTTGGCCTGAAATACGTTAACGGTTATGATAGTGAGGAAATAAAGGTCAGATAACTGTTGCATCATAACTAAAAACCTTGACGCATCTTGCGTTTTTGTACGTGAGCTTTTGATATGCGAACTCCAGCATCCATCTCGAGCGACTGCCGGTACCAATTTTTCAGCGTATGATCGACGGGCTCACAAAGCTACAGTGAAATGACTTACAGCGTGCCAATAAACTAATTCAGTATCTGCAAGGGCATCAATACGAAGTCCGCATCACGTTACAGTTATATGAGGAAAGTAAAGCCATTATGAGTCGTGGTGCATGCAAGCAAACTATTTTTATGTGGAAGCAGCAAGGAACCGCTGTTCCTTTGAGACGTTTCTCGGAAACTGTACCATCAAATTCCTCCACCTTTCACACTGAATAACGAACACAATAACTTTCTTCGCCAGGGAATTAATATTGATAAATCTTTTCGATAAAAAGACGGACATGGAGGTTGCAAAAAACCGTGAGAAAAATTCATGGCACGAAGAATCGTCGATCATTGTCGTTTGGAGACGGTACGTGAAAGCCGCGGAAGCGTCTTTCCAGGAAGAGCCAGGGAACTGACGCGCGGGCTGCAGGGAGCTGAGAGAGTCTGGACTCCATACGGAGATGCTGATGGCCATTAGGCGTGCGTTGATAAAAGTGTTATTGATGGTAAACAGTAAGGATAAAATTGCTATTAACAATAGTATCAACTATCAATACTCGCTTCAAGCATTACACTCTTCATTCCCCCACTTCAAATGTTTGCATCGTATGATCGTATCTTTTATGAGTGTAAGTAACCCTTTTGTGCCTTAACTGATATAATTTTTCGTGGGTATAGTACTGTTTATAACCTCCACAATGGGTACAGTATGTACAAAATTGCAAAGAACCTTTTGAGTATCCGGGACAACAAAGCACGCGATGGGAAAAATGACATAGCTTGAAAGATGTTGATGTTTTAGTACCGTCAGAGTCCCGAGAAGCGCCAAGAGCAGCAGTCCCAGGAGACAGCCGTGCGGAAGTCCCGAGGACTCCGCCAATCTCCCGACGCAGGACAAACCGCAAGAGATGCGCCACCATCAGTCAAGCTGTTTCATTCCATTGCATTTTACGGCACAACTGCTTACAGTAAATTGAAATAAATTACACAGATTATTTGGGAACTGGTGTAGAATGTTTCCCATGCAGCAAAGGCATGCATAGTTGTGCCATGGGAAAGCGCTCTGCGTAGTAATGAGAAGACTCATTATGTATATAAGCGCTGTAGTCACCGAACAAAGCGAAGTATTTATGGAACGAAAGAGATGAAAGGTTGAAAAATACTTGGAAGCTATCAACATCCAGGTGCCCCGTAGAATGTCGAGAGTATTTTTGTGCCTTGAATAAACAACAGTACTGTCTGCCGGTGCAAGCTCGTAGCTGCACGTTTTATCAATGCATGGTGGTAGGAAATGATAAGACACTCACGAAGATTAAACATTTACAGTAGTTTTTACCATCACATTAAAATGACTTTGCCCAGAGTGTCTACTAATTGTAACACCTATGGAAGAAGTGCGTTGGTTCCGTGCTTGATACTGTTGATATGTAGACATTAGTTGAATACCGACTGAAGATGAGAGGAGAGCTTCTGGTCAATAAGTAACCTTCTATAATTTATATCTGCACTACGATTATTTATCCTGATCTGATGAACGAAGCCCCTTTTGTTCTCAGCTCATAAAATCGGCAACACATTTCTAGCTGATCGATAAAGACTGGCACTCGACTCAATAGTTGGAAGCTGTTGCCTAGAATGTTTACTATGACTAACTTAATTTGATTGTTAAATACAGTACGTTTATTCAACACTAAAGCGCTGAACTACATTTTGCTTTTTCATGGAATTAGCATCGTTGAAATATCAAAGAGATGAAAGTGAGCGATTCAGAATTAGCGGGACGCATTCTTTTAACTTAAGGTAAGGGTAAATTTAACCCTATAAGAAGCAGTGTACTTCATAAGCGACGATTAAAGCATTGCTGTTTTTATTGCTTCGAGAACAGGACATATTGTTGGATCCATGCACCTAAGGCTAAGGAGGGCCTGTTGTGATGCAATAAGATGCAACTATGAAGCCAACATGGCTACGCGCGGAACTTGCCGTCGCCTGGCGCTGTTGGCCCAGTAGCAATTAAATCACTGAATACATGGTACACATAAGAGCTGTACGTACGCCAGACGTGCACAATACTGCACATGGCAGGCGCTCAAAAGTAACTGTAAGTGCTCGCCTTCAGTGCTGATACTGTAACTTCAATAGCACGTAACTGAGGAAACTCAGCAGACATCTGCATAATAACTGCACTTCTGGCTCGAAACCTAGGGGAATCATAACACTGAGCGTTACTAAGGCTTCCTAAAAAGTAATAAAATAATATAACTAGCTACTAAATTTTCCAATGCTGTCGTGCATCCAGGAGCAAATGAACCTGTTCAAAGCACTCGGATCTGGTGGGTCTTCAGCGAGTAATGAATAGCTGTAAATTTTCCAATGCTGTCGTGCATCCAGGAGCAAATGAACCTGTTCAAAG
>LQNS02015106.1:22580045-22599953 GCA_001587735.2 Parhyale hawaiensis | reverse complement strand
TGCAGCTGATTCTTGTAGCTGCTGTGTCTTGTTGCGGCTGTGTCTTGTTGCAGCTGATTCTTGTAGCTGCTGTGTCTTGTTGCGGCTGTGTCTTGTTGCGGCTGTGTCTTGTTGCGGCTGTGTCTTGTTGTGGCTGTGTCTTGTTGTGGCTGTGTCTTGTTGCGGCTGTGTCTTGTTGCGGCTGTGTCTTGTTGCGGCTGTGTCTTGTTGCGGCTGTGTCTTGTTGCGGGTGTGTCATGTTGCGGCTGTGTCTTGTTGTGGCTGTGTCTTGTTGCGGCTGTGTCTTGTTGCGGCTGTGTCTTGTTGCGGCTGTGCCTCATGGTAAAAGGTAAATGAAGTGGATCATCGATGACAATTTTACATATATTGTAAATGCCATTACATTACTTTATGACTTTCACAAATTTCCCAGATTTGTTTATGGCCCTTCAATAAATCATTGTTTATTCTCTAAATTGATAGCCATCCACATCGCTGACCAATTAGACCTGAAACAGTAAACTACAAGTCGTACAATTTTGTACATAAATTGATCCAATGTCCGCATATTATATGTTTAACGAATTATTTATCCAGGAATGGGGCTGTAGGTCCGTCTACTGCCGACTATCTAATCTAATTAAAGTAATCATATACTGTACCAAAACTCCAGTAACATTACAGGAAAAATTATAGCAAAATCCATGAAAATCCGTGTATTTCACTGATAATTACACTGAACATTATGCAGAATACGTGTAGTACCATTTATGCTGTTAATGTCGAAAATTTCATGCACAAAATAACGGTTTCAATATTGCTGAAATAGTAACAAGAATCTTTGAATTACAGAGAACACGAATACCTCATATCAAGACTAATGTTTGAATTCTATCGCAGATTCATTATGTAACAGTAGGTTAATTAAAGTATTATAGAGCCATGTGTTAACGAATTTCTATTGGCAATACACAGTTATGAACATTGATATGAAATGAAAGCTCAAAATGGGAGGAAACTGAAAAATATTTCTCGGGATTTCCGGCTTGCAAAGCTAACAAAGGACCAAGAGATAGGTGTAATTATTCCGTCGACTATTGAACAAAAGAAAATGACGCAGAAGTCAATCACCCCAAAAAGCAAGATTCGCATTGCATATCATAAGGAAATTGAAGCAATGAATCTATAATTTAGGGAAATTAATTCTTCATGGTGGGCCATGTAGGCCAGTTAGTGGAGGACGCACAACTGGGAATATAAAGTTCTTGGCTAGCAGGCAGCCGGAGCTGCGGTTTAGCCAAGATAATTGGGTTGAAAACAAAAAATGTCGGCGTTAAAGTGCCTGAGTATCATGCAGTGCGGACCACCGCGTACGATATTTTCAAGTGCCAGTTTCGCCAAGAGTGGTGAGTGTCAACATCTGCCGTAATTCACGTTTATTTAAACACTTTTCAATGTGTTACATGTTTAGCTGCCACAACGCGGTGAGTCAAGGGAATGAAATGGAAGGGCCATGTAGATATTATTTGTAGTAAGTTTAGAGAAGCAGAAACCCATGAACGGGGGTATTCCAACTCTGCATCAATTCTCATGGGCCTAACAAGCCGTAAAAAGAGAGAGTACATATAATCAAAATATTACTGGTTGAGTAATATGGACACCGAAGGAAAACAAGAGCAAGAAAGAAAGATATCCGGGAAAACTATCTCGAAATAATATAATGCTTGCCTTCTCCTGGAGGCACAACTCTCCATAACATAGAAAGAATAAGCCTAAGGATCAACTGCAGCAATGGTAAGCAACTGATCCGTTTTTCATCTTTTGCTTCGAGAATCAAGACCTTGCAATATTAAAGAGTTACACTCATATTTTCATGCTGTTCCTTAAGTTTGGACACTTAGAAAAGAGTAAAGTTAGAATAAAGTGGCTTATTTTAGTACTAGTGTTACTAGCCCCTTTGCCAGGGAAGCTATCATATATAATTTTAATTAATTACCTCCGCCAAGGAGGTTATGTTTTCGTCGTGTTTGTCTGTCTCTTTGTCTGTCACCAAGATAACTCAAAAAGTTATAAACCGATTTGAATGAAATTTACAGGGATTGTTGGGTATGCTAGGAGGAACAGACGATTAACTTTTGGTAAAGATATGTCCATCCGTTTGTTTGTTTGTCTACCTCATTTTTCTCGATGCCATAACTCAAAAAGTTATGGATGGATTTTGATGAAATTGACATGAGTTGTTAGATATATAACAAAGAGTAAATGACCAAGTTTTGGTAATGATCCGTTTGTTCGTTCATTTGTCACTGTTTTTATTTTTGTGTTTGTTAGCACGTTAACTCAAAAAATAATGAATGGATTTTTATGAAATTCATAGGAGTTGTTAGTAATGTAAAAAGACATAAATGATCAAATTTTGGTGCAGATCGGTTCGTTCGTTTGTATGTTTGCCTCATGTTTGTCATAACGTTTGTTAACAGTATAACTCAAAAAGTATGAACGGATCTTCAAGAAAATTAAACAAGCTGTTATTAATATAAAAAGGCACATATGATTATATTTTGGAGTTTATACAAAAAAAAAATAATGGTTTCAGAGCCAATTTGAATTTTTTGTTACCGTTGCCTCACTTGGCGGAGGTATGCGCTCTCAGAGTGCTCTAGTTTATATGGGTACTCCTTCCATACTGACATTAATGATAACGTGTTTTTCAGCCGCACGCTAAAGGGCTAAGAAAGCGTTAGTAGCAAATCTCCGCAAGATTGTAGCAAACTGTGCTTACTTTTTGTTGCTATTATGTTTGTGTGAGTGGACGCGCTTAGTGGTAATCATGCTTGGAGGCATAGGCGGAGTGTATTCATGTTTAGGTTCTTTCCTGTGCATGGCCTCCTCTCTGTGTAAATGGGTTTTATATAACTAGTGTAACAATGTTATTTCTTTCTATTTGTAGGCTTACTTGTGTTCTTACTAATGACAGTGTTTATTTCAATTAGTTTGTAACATTCATTGTAACCTGAAAACTTGGGGCAATTTAGATACAGCCAAGGGCAACATTATAAGACACCCCACGAAAAGTTTGTTTTTAGATATATCTGAATAAACTTTGTCTGTTTTGCTGATGTCCGATGACTGTATCGTCTCAGCATTACATTCTAAATAACAGGCTTAGATAAATTATTCCATAATGATGTCTTAGCCAGTCAGTTCAGTCGCGGCAGCAAATCGCGAGTATGTTGTCCGAGCAAATCTTTTGCATTTAATACTTCTCTTCATTTAAAGAATTTAAATCTTTATTGTTTCCCCATTTCGCACATTTGTTTAAAAAGAAATGTCAACAAGAAAGAAACCATTTGAAAATATTTGAAAAAGAATAGACTCAGATTTCTGCATTTTTCCAAAACGGTCATTCTCGAAATGAAATTGCTAAAAAATAAAATGCTCAAAGAATATAGTCCAATGCGCTATCGAAAGGTATAAAGAGACCAGTTCTTTCAGGAACTATTAACTAGAGCCATCTGAAAGTGCATACCTCCGCCAAACAATACAACGGTAAGAAAAGATTCAAATCGATTCTAAGACTATGATTTCTTTTGCATCAGCGCTAAAACATAATCATTAGCGCTTTTTGAAAGCAATAACAGCTTCTAGAATTTTTTGAATATCCGTTCATAAATTTTCGAGTTCTGTATTTAACAAACATTTGACGAAAATTAAACAAACTCATAAATAGTCAAACGGTTCATCAACAAAACTTGACCATTTATGTGTTTTAACATATCTAACAATTCCTGCAAATTTCATAAAGAATTTTCATTAGTTTTTGAGTTATTTTGCTAACAAATAAATATCAAACACAGAGAGAAACAAACGAAAGAACAGAAGAACATTACAAAAATTTGGTCATTTACTCTTTGTAATGTACCCAGCAACTCATCTAAGTTTCATAAAAATCCGTCCATAAATTTTTGAGGGATGGTACTAAGGCACACAAACAAACAAACCGAAGGTTGAACGGTTCTTCATCCACAGTTAATAATCTGTTACTCCTACAAAGCTTAATAATCCCTGTAAAATTTGTAAATATCCGTCTATGACATTTTGAGTTATCTTGGTGTCAGACAAACATATAGACAAGCAGACAAAAAAATAGCCAAACAGACAGATAAACTCGACGAAAAGATAATCTCCTTGGCGGAGGTAACAAGGCGGAAAAAGGAGTAGGATGTCAAGAGAGGACAGACTAACAAAAAGGGCATCTCTGGCTGACAGGAGAAAAACGCCTCCAAATGTGAATGCTGAGTTTAAGGAAGCAACTGGCCAAGAAATTTTATTTTATATTGTGACAGGAATCTTGTAGAACTTGGTGTCAAAGGATGCAAAGTTGGGAAAAAGTCATTGCTGTCTGATGCTAACAGAAGGAAAAGGCTTTTGTTTACAAAAGCACATGAACATTGGACTGGTAATTATTGGGTTAAAGTGATGTGGTCAGATGAAAGCAACTTTGAGGTGACTCTCTTGATGATTCTCCAAACCAAATGTAAACTGTCACTTTTGCAGCTTTGATTATATTCGCGGGATGTGAACTTTACATTAAAAATATTTTATACTCAGATTCTTAGAGCACCTGGTGCTGTTTATGTGCGTCGATGAGTTGCAGAAGCTGATCACCTACAAAGCGTTGTACCTAAGGTAAGATTTTGGGAGCCAGCGTAATGGTTTGGGGCTGCACAGCGTCGTCAGGGACCGAAATGCTGTTCACAAGGACCGACTAAAATCAGTAAAGTACATCAGCATGTTGGACGGAGTGCACAGCCACTCTTTGGAGAAAAGCATCAAAAATAACATACGTGAAGTTGTTATGTTGGAACAATACAATGCGCCATGTTATACATCAAGGGTTTCGAGAGGTTGGTTTAGAAGGAGCAAGTGCATGAGGGTAATGGATTGGCCTACTCAGTCCACGATCTAAATCCCAATGAGCAGCTAGCTATGGTCACACTTAATGGGAAAAACATAAGGATGAATAAATGTTCCCTAAAACAGCAGTTGAAAGCCAAACTTCGTGAACAATGACTCAAAACTGATGCAGCCACTTGTGTTAATTTATTCTCTAGCTTGCCAAAAAGTATAGAAGCTGTGATAAAATCTAACGGAGGTCACATTAAATATTAGATACTATCATACCTACAGCACTACTATAACTCAGTGCGTTTTGTAGTATCATGAAGAAAGTACACTTAAACAGATTTCTCTGACTTTTTACGGTGTCTCATAATTTCCTTCAAGGCTGTATGTTTACGAACTGTGAAAATGTCAGAGAAATTCTGCTGTTACTTTCATGGACAATTGATTTTTATTTTTGATGTTCAATTAAGGACAGCCCAGTTCGTACGTACGAGACAAAAATGCCCCCCTCCATCACTCACCTTTGCCATCTAAATTGAATTGCTAGACGTTGGTATATGAAGACGATTATCGTGAAATACTTAACATGAGAAAGCATCTCTTCTGAATTAGTAAGAGAGTACCGCCGGATGCGTATAAGCTCCACCGCTTTTCTGGAAAAATACATAAAACTTTTATTGAAGTTAGTAGAACAATTTTGCTCAAAACACATTCAGTCAATAAAACAATGCAATTCCAACTTTCAATCATTCATTTTTCGGATAAGGGCGTCCAAAACAAATGTATTACAATATATCAAGTTCTGAACATTGGTACCGCTTTTTTATTAAAACAACATTGTGTATAGAAGCAGCATGCTTAGCTCCTGACCGGTGGGTCACTACCCCTGGTGGCCCGTGAAGCTTTGGTGGTGGAGCAATGCCTCCGGGCGTAGTTGTTTAGGTGAGTTTGGGTAGCGTCGCGCAGCCTTCTTACAATTGGCTTAAATTCTTGAATAAAAGTTAGAAGTAATTGCTTATAGTAAGGAGTCGGGCAGACGGCTATCGTTTGGGTGGGGGGTCGCGCGTGTAATAACGCTGTGACCTGCAGTTTAGTGGAGGGAAATATCTAGTCTGTACCAATGCATGCATAGCGAGGGACCCAACACGAGCTACGGCCACTGGCGGATGCGGCGCAGACAGTTCCCAGGGAGTGGAGAGCCGGAAGGTGTGTGACGAGGCAGGACAGGGAAATAATTAAAATGATGATTCGAGACACGATAAACTATCAATGGTACTGCCTTCGTCAAACAAAATGTCTCCATGTTTTGCAAAAGATGTTCGAAGTACGCTTTCTGATAGCCTTACTCTGCAGCGTTCTGCATGACATCACGCAAATACTGTGTATAGGAGTCTCTGACATACTTTTATCTTGTTACGAAGCTGTCGATTCTTGTGGTAATGTGGGCTGAAGTTCTTACACGGTAGTCGATGAAATGCGTAAACACCATGCAGACCACAGCACATGTCTCTTGTACGAACGTAACGAGTTCACTATGTTCAAAATCGACAATGAAGTGGTTGCATGCGTGTCCTAAGTGAAGCAGATGCTGCATATCTGCACCAAGCGATGAAGCTACAACGCATCACATGAAGCGACATCACAATCCTACTCAAATGAAATATGTAAGATAAAAACAGGACACTGTAAAAAGTAAGACATATTAAAGTTACACGCAATACTGTATCATCAGAGAAGTAGAGTCCTGCGTACATTTTTCAATTCGTCACTGCCGTTAGGTTTGTTTTTTGAATGTCTGGTCAGTTCAAGTTAACCGAGGAGCCACTCTTGCAATTTTTTGTGTTTTTTTTCCTTCTCATGCACAGAAATGGAGATTTCCCTGAGAAATATAAACTTCAGTAGCCGCAGTAGCCCGATAACGGTAAACTTTAAACTTTGTGCTGATAGAAACTTGTGGAAGCTCTAAAATAGTAAAACTAGAGCACTCTCAGAGCGCATTCCTCCGCCAAGCGAGGCAACGACAACGAAAAATTCAATTTGGCTCTGAAACCACGGTTTTCATTGCATCAACTTCAAAATCTAATCGTTTTTGCCTTTTGATAGTAATAACAGTTTCTGCAAGTTTCTTGAAGATCCGTTCATAACTTTTTGAGTTCAGCTACTAACAAACGTTATGACGAAAATAAGTCAAACATACAAACGAACCAACCGATCTGCATCAAAAT
Source organism: Parhyale hawaiensis (assembly GCA_001587735.2). Taxonomy (NCBI): domain Eukaryota; kingdom Metazoa; phylum Arthropoda; class Malacostraca; order Amphipoda; family Hyalidae; genus Parhyale; species Parhyale hawaiensis. The sequence continues at coordinate 22,592,844 of LQNS02015106.1, read as the reverse complement.
TTAATCATTCATGTATTTTAACATTACTAACAACTTCTATAAATTTCATAAAGATCCATTCATTATTTTTTCAGTTATTGTGCTGACAAGCATAAAATTAAAAACAGTGACAAACAAACGAACAAACAAACAAACGGATCATTAAAAAAATTTGATCGCTTTCTCTCCGTGTTATACCTAAAAACTCATATAAATTTCATAAAAATTCGGGCATAACTTTTTGAGTTGGGGCATTGAGACGGATCTTACCTATAGGTAAATCTGTTCCTCCTAACATGACTAGCAATCCCTGTAAATTTCGTCAAAATCCGTCCTTAAGTTTTAAAGAATAACAGACAAACATAAAGACAGATAGACGGAGAGACAAACCCGAAGAAAACATAGCCTCCTTGGTGGAGGTAAAAAAGCCAATACTTGTTGCTGAATGTTTGCAATGCTTTCACTACTTTGTTGGACGATTGATGTGAAGTTAAAGAGGACAGTTGATTACATGAGAGAGGGAGAAATTCTTTAACAGACTCTGACTCATGGCAGAGTAACTTATGATCTACATGATAAGCTTAACTCCAGCTGATCCGAATATCTATGGATCGCGCTGCGCAAACGATCGATCGATCAATCGTTCAAACGCCTAACCTAACCTTATCAATGTTTTTCTTCAACTTTCCTCCTATTTCTGAGTATATCGGGTAGGTTAGGGAGGTAAGGCCTGTTTTTTTTTTCATTTTAAAATTTCGGGCACCGTCAATTTAAGTCAATGGGGAGATGGGGTTTGGTTAGATTGGGTTAGGTTGGGTTAGGTTAGGTTAGGCGTTTGAACGATCGATCGTTTGCCCAGCGCGATCGATCGTGCACAACATCTACACTACTTAAAATGAGTGTTACGTGATAAGCCAAGACACAATAAGGCTATTCTTTAAAAAATAAGATTCAAAGCTTCATGTTCCTATGCAAGTAAAATAAAGTTCCAAAATTTCACTCTCCAAAAATAGCACTACTCTATATAAGTTGCAAATTCTCATTCTTCAATATCATCAAAAATAAAAAGTTTAAAATTCTCTCTATCACGATACAAGTTTTGAATCTTCCATCTGGAACATGAGCAACAGGTTTGCATGGCAGTTGGCTCTAGTGAGGCAACGTCCTCCAGCAGGCCAGTGCCAGAGGCCGCTACAGGGCTGCCTGGAATGAGTGCACTTCGCTAGGCCAGGCCGGCAGTGGAAGTCTGTGACCTGGGAGTGCGGATGGTCGCCGGCACCCAACGGAGTCGCGCTCGCCCTAATTGGTCGTACCGTACGTGACGGATCGCTCGATACATGACAGCTGTTCTAGCCTTTACAGAAGGACACTTACGGTACAAATAACAACAAGGCAATTAATCAACCAGTTACGGCCGTGCCTAACGGACGCTTTAACCGCTCACTTATCAAATTACGTGCGGCGGAACTAGCAAAAGCGCGAAGAGGTAACACAATTGTGAGGCAATTCTCGGTGACTTACGAGGCTGTGTGTTGCTGGCTCTCTTGTGCACTGAGTGTGTGCAGAGTCGTAAATCTCCAGCTATTTAACGCAAGTTACTCATCCATGCAACTACGGAGTGATATTATTGGGGTAATTAGAGTATACTTGAACATAAGGCGGTCATTTTCCTGTAAGAATTGTTTCAAGATGCACTTAAAGGCTTGACCTCGAAGCGAGTGCTTAGAGCAAACAAAAAAAATAAAGCGTTCCTAATTTCACGCTGGTAATATCCGTTGCGGTAAACCTCATAATTAGCACTATTTCTTTCAAAATGAGGCTCGACGCATTATTTTAGGAGTATATTAGATAATTCAAAGACAAAGTACAGTATTGTGTTACAATAGTTTGGTCGCTGATCAGAGTGATGAAGAAAATACATCATATCTGAATAAGTCTTATATGACTTGAACTTTCCAGCAGCAGCAGCAGGAATAATTTCAACGCATTTGATAGCCAGTATTAATTAGAGAAAATACAGGCGGTGCTAATTTAGTTCAGGAGAGCTTTTATTATAGCATTTTTTGTTCCCTCGTATCAGTAATTTACTCCGGCTCGTATTTTGCCATTAGAAAATACGAGGACCTGAGCAGAGGCAAAAACCTGGCCAATTACGAGAGCTGATTTGGTAAAGATAACAAAGCAAATGCGAGTCAAAATAAGTAGCTCCGAGCAGAAAAGTGAAGGGGCAAGAGAGCATGCAAAATGAAGCAGGAAGAAAACGTGTATAAAATAAAACAGTAAGAAAAGATTGCCACATTAAACAGGCTTGCTAATAAGCGAATCGATGTTGACCATAATATGGTGACAAGTCTTTAGCTAGCTTAGTTGCTCATATTCTTACATTCAAATGAAGCGTTCAGTATATTGTAAAATTCACCGAAAGAGTCGAATGGATAGTGACTCACACTGCTGCGAGCAGTACACTGTACCCAGGGAGAGCTGAAATGAGACGATGTCTTCACCATTCTAAGGTATATTGAGCCAACAAAGGATGTAAGAAGAGGCCGGGAGGCATCGCGTGGGCACGCACCCCATGCTGCGCTGCTAGATGTTCTATAAGAGCCAGTAAAATAAGGCACCTGTAGAGCAAGACACTGCAATAGTTGAGTTCCTCATACCGAAGCACAGCAGCCCGCTTGGGACACTTTCGAAAGCTGCCCGGAGAGATGATGCTTTTCCCGGCAGCTCACTGGTGGTAATGACATCCAACGCAAAACTGATCAACTGACAGCGTGCTTTCGAAGCGTTAAAGTTCTATTTCTGCCTTAAGTCTGAATTTGGCGGGTGAAACTCAGAGGCAGTCGCTTTAGCTCTCTGAGGAATATTGTATGACTACTATGTGTTCAGCTAGAGCAGTTTTGAAGGTTCCTTTGCTTTCAATTTTTTTTACTACTGCGGGCTAAAAAAATGGTTGTAACCGCCATTAGAGCAAATTGATTCATGATTAAGACAACGTCTTGCGCACCAAGTGCAGGTGCAGTATTTTCATGATATAATGGAGTTACTCCATTCAGTTTAATACATACTTAGTGTAGATGTTGGACATTGACGAAGCCGCAAACCTCGTCTTTATAAACCTTCATCATTACACACAAAATGCCGACCCTCCGTTACCGTCAGCTGCTGTGATAATCCATTTTTCGGAATAATTAGGTGTTCCATCAGCGTTCTCAGTTGGCCCCATGTGTGCTACTTCAGCGATTTATGACTTCATTAGGCATTTGAGACAAGCATCTGAGCTGAAGTAGAATCTCGCCGTTAGGAGCACACCCCCGAGATGGCTATATGGCACGGCAATGTAGAGGTTAAAAAGACCCACGGAGAGGAAAGAGATAAGCAGCACGGAAGTGAGGCATGCCGCACTCTGCCTGATACTCTCGCCGATAGAAAGCTTCTCGGCAGGTATGATGAACCGCGGTGAGAAATGGCACAGTCTGCCTCGTGTGTTTGAGGTGGGCATGGAACGTGTTCCGACTGCCGTGGGTGGGTGACAGCCGTGAGTTCGTTGGCATATCAAGAGCCCGCCACACTGAGCCACATTCCTGACGTTGATTGTTACTGCTATATTTTTTGCTCATTTTTGTCGGAGTGGCATTGAGCGTAAGCTCTAAGGCTCTAACGAAGTTTGATCCCTAATATAAGGATAGCACCATCTGGTATATTGCGTATGACTGGCACTCGATGGTATATGCGGTTTCGTTTGTAAATTTTGTGTGGAATTGTTTGCCATGAGAGTGGAATTGATCAATGTATCGGTATTAAGTAATTAATGTGTTTCATTATTTGTAATGCTATCATTTTAGAATTGTGGAAACGGATTTATGCTGAGTACTTCGGTAAGCCTTTTACCCAACAACTGAGAATCAAGCAATTTGGGGCCCAGAAATAATTCTTTACAATGAAGTATCGTTCATGAACATCTTCGCTGCAACGCAATGGCAAAAATACAGTACTATTTTCAATTATATATTGTTAAGCAATTTTTAACCCTTCCCGTAAGAAAATATTTCCTTAGATCTACATAGAATAATTTGTGGTCTTGAAGTTCGATGCGAAACAGCAGCGTATCTGACTGGCAGGAAGCCACATCGGGCGTTGATGGTGATAATTGATTGGTTGATAAAGGACACTTTCGACTGGCCGCCGCAAGTAAGCCTCCGAGGATTGACTTGTTCAGAACTCCAGAGAGATGTTTTGACTTTGCAACTTCAGTCTTGCTACAAGTGTTAGAAGCGACAGCATAATTTTAGGCCGGCTGAGAGCTCCATTTTAAGGAAAAAGAGCGAGTTTCCGGAAGTCTTGGGGACAAGCGATTTAGAGTCAATGCTTGAAACTCAATGCAATAGGTCGAGGCCAGAACACCTGACTGAAGTTCCGGACGAGTCAAGCCTGTAGAAGTCTTAATTTGGGCGCCGAATCGAAGAGACCAGAACACAACAGCTGACGATCGGATTAGGTAAAGCTTGGTTTAAAGCTCCTTAGAAACAACCTAGCATTGAGGAAGAGCAAGTGACAGAGTGAGCCGTTCGATTGGGCGCCGAAATTAAGCCTTCCCTTCGAGGTTTGACTTGTTTGAAATTTCCAGCAGGTGCGTGCGCTCCCACCCGATGGACAAGAGGAAGTACAAAAAAATCAAGAATATGAAAGTGGAAGGAACCAAAGGGAACAGGAAGGGAAGACGGTCTGAGGCTCAACTGCAGGAGGCTGATGTCAGCCATAACTTCCCCGGCCTGGTGGCGCGACTCCTCCTAACACAGCATGAACGAACCTCACTAACCTAACCCTAGGGCCCACCCCATGACCTAACCCCATGACCCACCCTATGCTCCTGAGGGGTGCTATCCATTTATATACTGGTGTATTAAATAGTAAAATAACAAAATCGCCAAGATTCGGTAATGTCTAATCAATTTTGTCGGCATAGAAATGTGGAGCAGATTTCAACCCCACTGACGATTCTTTAGTACATTTGTGGTGGCAGAAGTTTTGAGCAACACAGTCAACAGAGTCACGGGCTATATTTTATAAAATTTGTTCATAGACCGCAACAGTACTTGACTCTAAGGTCCAAAAGTGGCCTCTGACGCTGGCGGCCAAAATGGGAAAAATGGGATTTTCTGAAGAGCTATTATGGACATGTCCAGACACGGTCATGCAGGCAAGCGCCCAAGTGCGTCCCCGCCGTAACCAAGATACTTTCTCCGTAAGAAAAATGTTGGATACCTTGGAATTGCTTTCTTCAGTAGTAGATAGGGGAAAAGAATAGTTCATGAGAAAATCCTTTTTTTCCGTTGCTGACTTTTGGCCGCCAGTGTCAGACCTAAGTGTCAAGTACTGTTGCTGTCTATGAATTTCTTTATTCGATTAGATCGCATGCTGTAGAAGGACCAACAGACCCATTCGGAAAAGCTGCCGAGACTCACGCTCCTGCCCTGTTTAACCTATTGCCGTTTCGGTGTATAACATTACTCGGTGATCACTCTGAAAGATACTGATATGTGGAGCAAATTTTTGTAAGACGTAGTTGGCAATGTGCTGGCATAAGGCTAACATAATTTAAACAGTTATTTAAACGTTATCAGCTAAGAAAGTACTATTGATCACGCATTGGAGAAATTACAGTATTATTTTACTATTACCCCCCTCCCCTCCCCACCCCAAATACTTAGTTTTCGAGATATTTGACTTCGTTGTTTTCATTGTTTTTGTACGAGAAAAAATATGAGGCGTTCTTATAGGCTTGCTATAGCGATCCCATAGGAACCTAACCTAGGCTAGGTTAGCTCAGGTTAGGTTAGGTTAGGTTAGGTTCGGTTACGTTCCTATGTGCTCACTAGCAAGCCCATAACAACGCCAGACATTTTTTCTCATAGAAAAACAATGGGAACTTCAAAGTCAAATATCTCGAAAACTAAGCATTTCCGTCAAAAATGTTATTCATGAAAAAAGTCTTAGAGTGCCTTATTCTACCAATATATGTCGTCAAATATACTGGATTTGAGCGGGAGGTTATAGTAAAAAGTTACCTGAATTTTTTCAAGGCATCAGTTAGAATGAAATTGCACAAACCTATGTAAATTCTAGAATGAGTGTTCGGAAAACATCTTTACACTATATTATTAACTGTATACGTTCGGTGTTTAATAATTGCGCTACAATATATTATTAGTCCATGTCATATCCTTGATGACACCGATGCCGAAATCAAAGATGATAAATCCTGGTAACCACTTACACTAAAATTAATATGTTTATGTCTCATCGTCGTTTTTAAGTATGAGCGCCAGCATAATTTTTTTCCGAAGAGGAAACGTAGGCGACACTAAATATATTGGTTCATTTTCAATTTATTTTATGCAAACGGTGTTAACTAATTTTTTGTTGTTGTTGTTCTAATCATTGTATCCCCACAACATTTTAGACATTATAATGCAGTCCAATAGTTAGAGAGCCGACGAGAACTACTAAGTGAGCTCTCACCTGGAAAAAGTAGAAGAAAAACAGAGAAACGGGGACGTATGATCAGCGCTGTTTCTGACCCAGGTCGCTAGAAGAGAAGTAATATTGATCGTTATATACGAACAGAGCGTAACTGATGTAAAATTTATATCTCGACTGAAGATTAGTTTTCACATTAGTGTCAGATGGAAACGTAAAGTAGGAGGACAGAGAGATAATAAGACACTTCAGGAGACCAGAAAAGAAATGTCAAGAGGCTTTACAACATTAAATTGAATTCAAGACGCAACTTGGAACGGAAGAGGAGCGAGTGTTCAAATAAGAGCGATGGGGCGCGGGTGTAGACCTGTAGCACGAAAACTTTCTCTCTTGTGTTTTCTTCAGAGCTTTGGTTATGATCAGAGTCCAGTAGCGCCATAGAGGCACGCTGCAGTCCGTTATTATGTGTGTGAGAAGGGGGGGGGGCTGTGGTGAGCTTCAGTATGAGCGATTTGTACCTAGCAGAGCAAACGCGAACTGTGAGGCGGTCGACCTCAGCACGTTTGATGGCTTTCCCACGAGTGTCAGCCTGACTGGCGGCCCTGCTCTTGTGCTTATTGCATACTTTCCAGTCAGGGTGTGTTGTGACTCTTGGATGTGCCTACAGTCAGTACAGTCAGGCTGAGTGTTGTGACTCTTGGATGTGCCTACAGTCAGTACAGTCAGGCTGAGTGTTGTGACTCTTGGATGTGCCTACAGTCAGGCTATGCTGCGACTCTTGGATGTGCCTACAGTCAGGCTATGCTGCGACTCTTGGATGTGCCTACAGTCAGGCTGTGTGTTCTGAGCATGGGGCATGCCTAAAGGCAGGCTATTATTATTCTTCGATTTGCCCACAGTCACATGCTGTGTTTTGACTCTTGGATGTGCCTACAATAAGGCTATGTGTCCTAACTCTTCGATATGGCTACAGGCAGGCTATGTGTACTGATGCTTATGGCCTCTCCACACGAATGGGCGTGTCCGCGGACATGTCCCAGAGACATGGCCGTGGGACGGCTACCGTGTTTGCTTCCACACGTACGAGGCAGCACCCGACATGAGAGTGCACGCCCCAGAGGTATTCGAACTTCAACGCCCCCTAGTTTTGTCCTAACACCCCGTGGTATTGTTAGTACCATTGGAAACGTCCCCTCTCAACCCGCCTGTGCTGAGTTCGTTGTTCTCTAGCCGCTAGAGAGCGAAAAAGAGAGCAAAATCGGACGTGTGCCAGGGCATGATGGAGAGGCCTTTAGATGTGCCTGTAGTCTATGGATTAGATGACATTAGAAAGGCGGTAGAAGATGGACCAACAGGCCCAATCCCAGAGAGCTGCCGGGACTTACGCCCCGGCCCTCTATGAGCATTTGCCATCATGTCAGTATCATTTAGACGACCGTGGAACAAAGAATCAAAAAGGGACTCTGTGTTCTGACTCTTGGATGTCCCTACAGTCAAGCGGTGTGTTCTTGGATATGCATACAGCCAGGCTTTGTGTTTTGATTATGGAAAAATGCTCTACAGACTTCAGCTGATATCGGTAGGTCGCTAACAACATGTGAAGCCCAGTTCACACTTCAGCTTGTTCAGCTAATTTTTTTTAGCACAATGACCGATCATTTCGTCAAGTCATTGGGAACGCAACTGTGCGACTACCAAAAGATATACTAATATCTTAGCTGTCAAGTCAGCTGGCTGAAGCGAGCCTCACAATTAATGTTTCCTAAATTTCCTCAAACAGGCAGTGGATTACAACATAAGGAAGTTACTTGCTCTCCACCTTTCAAGAGATACAGCAAAGCAGTCGGTGAGTCTACTGAAAGCATGCGTAGAAGTGCCTAACGTGGCAACCGCCCTCAACATTTTGCTAGCAAAAGTAAATCTGCGCGGGAAGTTTTCTTAATTTTTTCAACCTGCAATATTTCTGAAGCTATTGCTAAGAAATGGGATAGTTAGTGGATTCTTTTATTTGAAAACTGGTCAACACAAGAAGCACTACAAGCATTACTGCTCTTTGACACGCGTTATCTTTGGTATGGAAGTGTACAACAAGGAAGAAATCATTTTCATTTGAAAACGTTGCCTTGGTTAGGGCGTGCATTACAGGATAATAATAGCAACAGTGGAGACTATGACGCATAGGCAGTACGTGCTTCTTGTCGGACAATAAAAAGGAAGCAGACAGAGCACATTTTTTTGTCAGTAAAGCTTTACTGTCTACATTAAGCATCGAATTTAGGTAGAAAAATATTATTTCGATGTGACATAAGAGTTCCTTAGATCGGTGAAGAGATGATCCGCATTTACTGTTGGCTATTGCTTCACTCATATTGATTTAGTCTTCATGCAATCTCCCATACGGAATATCGACTTAAATGACTAGAAGATCCAGGTAGGTATGGCTTGTCGAGCTGTGGCTTGTTTAGGAAACATAGTTGAAACTTTCAAGATGGCTCAAGGCAGCTTCTAAGGAGATTAAACATAGTATACAATTATTAAAAAGAAAATTATTGCAGAACAAAGCAGCAGTTCAGAGAGCTGCCATGTTCACACACCATTGCAATGCAGAGAATATTTCCATGACATCGAATTAGTAAGGCGATAATTGCATTCCTAAGGCTACAGTTTTTTTTTTTTAAACTTTATGTATGCATGATAACGGTACACTCCCGGTTAACATTTCAAGCCACAGTGAATACAACTTCCTAAGTAAGGCGTTAACTGTACGTGTCAATAATATCTACATTTTTAGTTATTTTCTGTTCGCAGCAGCTTTGATAATTGCGGTTGCTTTCTGTTATGGTAACCGTTTTGAATCATGCAATATAAGATTTTTTCATTTAATTCCACGTAGTTGCGGCTATCCGGAAACTGGGGAAGCTGGGAAACGGCGAATCATCTCCGATTAGACGCCGGATATGCGCGAGAAAGCCTCATCCGCTTCTTGTTATTAATTGGGCGGTAATGGCTGAGGGAGCTACAGACTTACTCTGTATGACTGCTCCGTGCGGAACCAAGTGTTGTGGGGCTGAGCAAATAGTTCAGCAGTATAACTGAATTTTGCTGCTACAGAAGTAAGAAAATTTCTTAAATTAAATCGTCACATGGTTTATTCTTTCTTCACATAAAAACATTTGTGAAAGTGATGGATGAGAAGTATATTACACTCATGTACTTGACGCCTGATGGGCCAAGTATATATTTTAAAAGAATAGCCAGTTGTAAATGGAGACATCAATACTTATAGAACGAAGTTAGCAAAACAAAGATGCAACATTTATTACAACAGGTATGTAATTTTACAAGAGCGTGTACTTTGAATGAGTCCCAGCACTCTTTATTATCTGGCTGATGAAAGTGGCAAATAGAGAAATGATTATGGCCACCTTATTTTGATCAACTTGGTGCATTATTATTGGCTTTCATGCCTAACGTACAATAAAACTACGTGTACTGTAGGCTGCCCGTGTATGGCTATGAAAATTGAAGGACAGGAATATAATAATATTAGGAGAGGTGTTAATATTCATCTAACATAATAAAGTCGGTTCTCAGCGTTGGAGAACAAAAGAATCACACAATTGTTCGGAAAAAATCTCGAAATACACTACTGAATAATATGCAAGCAAATCACAGGGTATAAATCACTGCAGTCGCTGAACCAGCTGTAATTAATAGCAACATGGGATCAAATCTCGCCAAGAATTGTGGAAATTCTATAGAACAGACTTGCTAGTCTTCCTTTAGGCCCGGACCCGCAACAGGGCCACCAAGTGGACATGTAACCCAAGTCACACGGCGCCACTATGGCCGTGAGCAGTAGCAGCTTAATGCTGACTCCTGGTGTTCCCTCCCGATACAGTATAATATTACCTAATTTCTTCCTATCTAATATTGAAAGTGCAGTCGAACGTATGGTCGAATGGAAGGTCAAACAGAACAATTTTATGAATGAAAAGAGAGAGTGAAATTCGGTAGATGTTTCATGTCGCGCTCTGAAGAAGTAGGCGAAATTAGGTCAAGATGCAAATTTTGTAACTAAGTTTCTCTGCGATGCATGGAGTGCGATAAGCGAAAATTAGACCTAGCTGCAGAAAATGGCCACAGTTGAAATTTTTATCCTGTTAACTGAATGCACTTCTTGCTCATCCAACGTTGAAACCTAAACAATGAAGATGTTTACAGCTTTTCTCAGCACTGCCACGGAATCTGATTTTTATTACTTTCTTTATACATCGAAACTATATTTGTCGAAGTTCACGACGTACAAATTGAGCAGATGATCGATAAAACACATGGGAAGCATTTTTCCTGGTGCAGTAGAGCAGCGATTATTTCTCCTGGCTTGAGTATTGACGAAGCAGTTATTGCTTGAGAGCAAAAATTTTGATGTACTAAATCTTTCTCAAGGTCATCGAAGGAAAAGAAGAAGTGTTCTGCTCTTGAGATCGATAGAAACAGAGAGCATTCACCTCTTTGAGTTGGCCGATGTAGCGTATCCTTCAGAAGTATATTAGTACTGAAAATATGATTAATGAAGAAGAGTCATCTCATATTCCTTAGTATTATTTTTGACAGCACAAGAACTCTTAGTATTTGTATCAACAAGCAGTAGATTTTCTTTCATACACATTACAATGAAGCCCACATCACATAAAAAACTAAAACAGTCTGAGAGCGCATACCTCCTCCAAGCACAGCTACGCTAATGAAAAATTTAAAGTGGTTCTGAAACTATGATTTCCTCTGTGTCAACACCAAAATCTAAATCATTTGTGTCTTTTGAAGGTAATAACAGCTTCTGTAGTTTTCTTCAAGATCCGTTCGTAATTTTTACAGTTATGCTGTTAACAAACAAAATGACAAACATTAGTCAAACACAGAAACAGACCAAATTTTAATCAATTATGTCTCTCAACATTACTAACAATTCCTGTAAATTTCATGAAGATCCATTCATAACTTTTTGAGTTATTGTACTAACAAGCATAAAATTAAATATAGCAGTAGACATACGAACAAACAAACAAACAAACAAACAAACAAACAAATAACAACAAAAATGTGGTAATTCACTTTTCGTAATATACCCAACAACTCAGGTAAATTTCATAAAAAGCCGTCCATAACTTTTTGAGTTATGGTATTAAGACAAAACAGGTAAACAAACAAACCAATGGATGAACGGATCTTTACTAATCGTTAATCTGTTAGTGTTGACATGCCTAACAATCTCTGTAAATTTCGTTTAGATCTGTTCGTAACTTTTGAGTTATCTTTTTGACAAACAGAGTAACAGAATAGCAGACCGACAGATAGACAAACACGGCAAAAATATGACCTCCTTGGCGGAGGTAATAAGAAATAATTATAAAAAACAGTTATGGCTTTGATGACGTGACCGAGCGAGAGATCGAATTAAGGAGCACTGCAGCAGATGGTGGCATAGCCCAGGTAGGCAAAATTTGTAATATGATTCTGCCTTAGGCTTGATTTATTCTTTCATTCGCTTCAAAGATTAAATAAGCGAAAATTGTGTATCCTTGATATCGTCCCGGGAGATTACAACACGGCAGTTTACTCTATGCTCTTCCTACTATTTTTTGAAAATTTCAGGTCGGCTTTGCTGCTCTTTCGAGGCTTAGCCATCTCAGAGTGCTCTTGACGGCCAGTTTTTGCTATTTGAATTCAGCCATTTTATCGTTTTATCGTACTCGCAGAAAATATAACTGACCCCTATACTCATAGTTAAGTTTCATAATTATGTGTTCTCTATTTTTTCAAATAATTTTAAGAGGCTGAGGTTAAAATTAAGAGCTATAATTCAAAATACACCTTTGCACCTTTATTGTTCTCACATTTCATATCTTATACAAAAAGAATCTACCATAAAGAAATCAGTTCTCAGTCCTTATACGGGCTAAAAGGATGCAAAGTCTAAGCTCTGATCCATAGTACCTACAAAATCTCCTCTCCACCTGGAACTACGTTGACCAAACAAGCGCTGAACAAAATAGACTCCAATGAGCAGCGGCAAAACCACAGCAACCATTCAAGAGACCACCGATGCGAGATACGGGACTGCTTGCACCGCTTGCTACAAGAATGAGAGTCAACAGCCCACAAGACCGACGAAAAAAGCCTCAACACCATCATCAAGACCATGACAGCCCTATTGAAAATCGGTGCAGTTTTTCGAGCAGTTCGGTGACGTTCGCCGCAGACTCCAGAGTCGCCGCGATGCAGTGGCTGTGCAGGGGCGAGGTCGCTACGTCCGCTTTGGGCACGTTTTTTACGCTAC
>LQNS02015106.1:22565771-22579945 GCA_001587735.2 Parhyale hawaiensis | reverse complement strand
TTGCTTTGATAAACAAACATTTTCTCTGTTAAATGGAACATAGAAAACTGTTTAATTACTAAGGCTAACAACACTAGTGCACAAAATGTCAAGGCAATTTGGTGTTCATTTAAATGAACACTGGGTGCTCGTGGGTTAAAATCACGCGTGATACTGCAGTAATTTTCAATAGGGAGAGTGCATCAATAGCAATGAGAGTTGGGAATTATAAATTTATTTCAGATACAAATCTTTGGCAAACTCGTCATGCGATACAATCCGTAGAACATGAAACCAGACCCAAAGAAAAGTAATAACGTGTATCAATACATTTGTTAAACTCTAGACTACGCGCTATCTCGCAGAGTGGCACTTCATTTGAACTCAATCGGGCCAAGGACTCAAACACAGTAAGAGCACAACATCAATGGAACAGAGAAAATGCTCGTTAAAGTCTTTCATCTAAATGTCTTTACTACATGAAAACTAATTGTTATAAGTGAAGCAAATTCAGTGTGTGGCAATAAATGCAACATAAGATTTAGATTTGTGTAAAACACGAGACATGCGTGTAACTATTACAAGACCGCTAATGTACAGAAGTCACATGCAGAGCGAAAGAGAATGGATAGGGAAATAAGTTGGTTGATTAGTCCATTGATAACAAGCAATTCCTGTGAGCTACTGCTTGTTCATAAATTAAAAAATGGACAAAAATAGATGCTCAGCTAACACTACAGTTAAATAATCATTTAATTACTCTAAGTAAAGAACATAGAGAGTTGGCAGTCAACATCGAACATTAGAAAAAAACTTAACTGAACACATGAAGTTTGGTACAATGTATTCAAAGATAAAACTATCCAATTGCATTTTCAAATTGTTAATTTTGTCGCTGTTGTGACAAACTGAGGGGAAGTTCCCCTGTGAGGTAAACTACATATTCAGTTTCGTGTACGTGTATGCAACTCAGCTCAAATAATATTTAATTCAGGTTATCTCAGAAATGTTAGGTTTATTCATTGCAACAACACTACAAAAATCCCGAGTTTTTATACTTGAGGCAAGCGAGAAAGAGCTCTCGGCCGGTCAAACTGTCGACACAGATTCTCCCAAGACCCAATTCTCCGTAAAATCTCGTAAAAATCTCTGCTACTGCCGCAGTGAAGGAAAAACTGGAGCTACGTATGAGGTATAGGCTCCATATTTTAGTACAGAAGCTGGTGTTTTGCAGGAGCTATGTCAGAAGATGGACGTCCAGACGCTGAGTTGACAGCCCACGCAGCGGCGGCGAAGCACGAGACTCCACCAGCGGGTTTCACAATCACGGCAGCCCCGCAAGTGACCTCAAAATTAATAACGAAACTCTTGCGGTCAAACGTAATGAGATTTTCTGACCGCACGGAAGTAGGTGGAGGAACGAGTCAAGCTTAGATGAACTTAGACGAAGAGTGGAGAATCTGTGTCATTAATGAATGCAACATCTGCCAGCAGCATATGTAACTAACTGAACAGTTCTGCAAACGATGCATAGACGGCCTCTTGCATCACTTCAATTGTGGTACGCGTTTCGGATCATCATGAGGAGTTGTGTCCACCCATTTATTTCTTTATTTAACATTTATTTCTCCACAGGCGGGTGGCGTTCTTGGATTACTATGTTACAGCTTACATTAAAAATTTCGCGTACATGCATTGCTTAGCAATGTTACAGCTATAAAATCACAACCTATTCTACATGGCTCAGTGCCACCACATACCAAACGAGTTAACTGAACTGACTCCGCAATAGTGCTTGCTACCTAACGATGACCCTCGCACGAGAAGCAAGATAAAATATACTTATTTTTCTGCTAATATTACAGCTTGTTGAATTAAAGTAAGGTAAATGGAAAATGCAGTTATTGCTTTCGGAGGAAAGATCTACTTGGCTTAACAATATTTCACCTGATTGTCTAAATACTATTACATACAAATATTATCCAATAGGTAGGTATGGCAGTACCATACAGCACGGCCTACCGTAAACATGCAGATGTATCCGAGCTAATCTTAGAGAAGAAAATTCAATTTTCCAAGTATTGTATGTATAGAAGCGCAGACTTGTATAACAGGGTCGTTATTCTTAGATCATCACCAGATGTAAGATGGAAGTAAATTATTTAAACAGCAGATCAACAGATGAAATGCTAGTCTTTTGCTGAAAATTACGAAGTGTTAGAGCAATGATATGTGAAATACACACACACGCACACACACACCTACACACACACACACTCCTACTCAAGTGAATTTTTTTTACTGACAATGGGAGCTGGGAAGCACTTCGCCAAGGAAGCGCCTTAAAAACATCCATGCAGAAAATATCATTATCATATTTGAAAAGACTTGGGGTTGGGCTGAGAATTTCCTTGTCCATAAAACCTTTTGCACACTTCCCAAATCTAAGATGAAGTCAACAGTAAAAGAATAGTGAAGCACTTCATACCACCTTTCCTACCTCCGGCTCACAATCCTATATTGCTTCCTCTCAGACGGAAATAATCTTAGGAGTTAAATGCCATTAACCTCGATTCAGGACAGGCAATGCAATTCGGTAGCGGAAGCCGTAGTTTTCAAGGGAAACAAGTGTAGCATTTAAGTAATTAGAATGCAGCATAAATGTGCCGCATTTGCCAGCGTATTCTGACGAGAAGGCCATGCTGCAACTGCCGGCAGTAGCTTGTTTGATTAATGGAGTTTGCTGATTGTCACCAAGGTATAGAGTAATGATGATTAATGTATGAGAAACACCGGCACTGTAACAACAATTTGAGTTAAAACTCGTTTTCTTTAGAGCAAGAGAAAAGTAGGTTTGTCGAGGGTTCTTGCTAACGGTTAGTTTACGGTGCAGACTCTATTGCAACACAAAGGCAGTAACCTAAACGAAACGCTTGTGAGGGCGGAACAGACGGTCTATTAGAAGGTGGGTGCTTATTTCTGGTGGGTCTTCTGCAATCCCGGCGTTCAGTGAAGAAAGGAGGCACTATATATACTCTAGAAAGTTTGTGCTCTCTGTTGAGTTGTCATATATTTTGGGAATCCACGAAAGAAATCATTTTAAGCCACACATACTAGCAGCGACTGTTGAGCTTTAAGAGGTGTGTAGGTAATTACATTTAGGGAACATAATAAACATCTACATAAATATCATAAGCTACAACACGTGTGAAACATTCATATATTTATTTTACCACGGTGATCGTCCAGAGTAATAATCGAAGCAACTGTCCACGAAACAGTCGCTTGTTATAAAGTGGTGACACTAGGCTGACATGGCAGATTGCATCCTAAAGACATATTTATAATTGGTGTGTATAGTTAATTACTTGAAGTCGAGCATGAACATGACAGTAAAATGATATTAAAACGCTAAAATAAATGCAATTGCGTTTTTACCACCTTATTTATCTACCCGTTTCAATTATTTTCTATTGTCGATCGTACTTTTTCAACTTACAGAACCTTAAACTGAATATCGCAGCAAGCTGCTCTACCAGTCATGTGATAACTCGAGATATTAGCAGGGAACTTAATTTTTTAAATAAATGACCGTAAGATGCTTCATTTTAGTGCGTTAAGAAGTTATACATGCAAAAATTCAATCTGCAGTACAGCAATATGTTCGCATGCGCTCATACAAGCACGCATTATAATATTAGGGGTGGTGTTGAAGGGTCATATCAAGAAGTCTTTGCAGGGAGATAAAAGTAGCTATACGGAAAATAGATTTACGCAATCCTTCTATAGCTGCAGGTAATACAGTGTCTGGAAAACTATTACAGAGAACTCCCAGCGAGCATGCGAAGTCTTTCCCACCATGCACCGCTGCGAAGCTCGTCAGGTCGCGACCATCGGCGGTCACAGAGCGCTGAGGATTCTGGAGCAGTAAGATGGACCGTACGATATACTTAATGATCCGTTGTAAAGTGTGTCAATGAGCTGATATTTTTACAGAGACTGCTCATATCATTTCAATAGGAGCTACGTAAGCAGAGCTCATGATGACATGAGTATGCAAGTTGAACTCACGCAGCCAGGTAACTTTGGGTCACGACCCAGACAACTGTTAGAAAAAGGAAAGAGTTCACAGCAGCTGTGACATCTATAAAAGGATTTATACGAATACTAAACTTTTACCAAAGGTGAAGTTAATAATAGGGAAGAAGAGGATATGCGAAAACATAGCTGCATAAAGTGATGTACCTGACATTAAGGTGTTATAAAAATGGGAAGGAATGGTACAAACGATACGGAGATGCAATCACCTAGAAAGCAAGACGTGAAGACGCTGATGTTATCTGTTATGGAGGACTAAGGTTCCAATGACCATACATTGACTGCACACTTGCTCATATCCTGCGTTTGGTAGCCAAGCGAAATTATGTGAGCACTAACGTACTTTTTATGGCCACGACTGTGAAAGCAAGTGTTCAATATATATATATATATATGGTAGATATAACTCAGTTTTGAACAATTCCAAGCATTTAGTTAACCGCCCTGATACAAGTTTCCACGAGAAAAGTAAACACCAGAGTGCTGGAGATTGTCGAGAAAAGACTGGCAAAGAAAATCCGAGCCAATTTTAGCAATCGATTGAGGTATTAAAAAGTACCTTGTCCACTTTCGATCTACGTAGCTCTCATTGTTGTTGCTACGCTGAGATTTGCGTGGTAAATGCTATACTTTACTCTTCCCGTCCAGCCTGAAGAATGTTCCATAGACGGAAGAGTTTGCTACCACCATTGGTGCATCAGTGTAGTGAGGGAGCTGCCTTAGTGTTTCCGCTGCTCGTGAACTTGCGCATCTTGTGAATAATTCAGGCGAGTTGGGACGCAGCAACCCCAAAATTTGGCTTGGCGCAATTCATGCATTATAGCGTCTTGAAAGCTCTTTGTGAATATTACACAGCAGCAGAAGTGACACCACAGCGGTAAATTTTCATAAGTAGCTTTTGAAAGATCTACGGTCAGAGGTCCTGCCCCATCTATTTAAACTTTACGGTCTGCGGCCGTACGGCCATTTTAATTACAACATTACTGACATAGTTCAGATTTTTTGGTAGGGCTGCAAGTTCCTCCATTTGTTTGAATAATTATAAATCTTCTCTTAGCTGCAGATCATGGCCTCCAGTTTTCACCCTGATGACGGCCGCAGAGCTTCTGGCCGCCAAATTCTCAAAAAGGGCTGCGAAGCAGCGATAGCTGAGAAAAAGAAACGAGTCTCATTGGGCCGCGCCCAGCTTACTTGGATATAATCAAATTATTTTCCATGTGTTATCACCCGGTACGTTTTATTGTGATCCTAAACCATAACTTTTAGTTACTGTACTTGACCTCAGATGACGAGTTGTGCCTTCTTCAGTCACGACTGTATGTTAGAGAGGCGGCATAGTAGAGGCACAGTGATGAAGAGCTAGCAAACTACACTATACTACTTCTACTCTCCTAGAATATTCAGTGACGAAGTTTTAAAAAAATGAAGACGGTGCCTTAACAACGCTGTCCCAGTTTCCACAATAAGCTTCTGTGACTGCTGTTGATATACATCGAAGCTGCGCAGTTTTTTAGATGGTTGGCGTTAAGAGAAGAATGTGGGTCGGGTGCGGCACGCTAAGGAGATAAGGCTTCCTCCTGCCTATTCGGTGTGAAATGAATGGAAAATTGTTCAACATGGCAGACAAGGACAGCAACGTTCTGGGACTAAGTGAGAAAAAGTACAGAGATGTAGATCTGCGACGGACAATAATTCGGTCGCAACCATTAGGCGTAATGTCAGTAAAATAGGCCAAGTTGACTCAGTAGTTACGAAAAATGCAATTGAAGGGTAAGTTGCTGTATAGGCCCAAGAACAGCAAAATAAATGGTACCGTTAAAGAATTCTCCATAGGGTAATAAAATTCATTAAGTTTGTTTCGCAAAATTAAACGACAGTTCACCGGGGGGTGGATGAGTTGCATGCAACATTTGCAACATGTAACTTGTTTTATAGTTAGCGCAATAAACGTACAATGACATCAAAAGTGCTCAAAAATATGTAAAGCTTTGGAATATACAGTTACAGTAAGTATTCGGCAGTTTAGTAAAGAAATAACAGTGCATTTATAATTATAAACTTCGCATTTTCTCTCAATGACCTTTTCGAGTCTGTCAGGCATGCTTTCAGATATGGATTTCAAATAGTTCATGTTTTCTTGCATCTCGCAGTAGTTTTTGCTTTGGCGCTCAGCTCATGCTTTTCCCAGAAAGTTTTTTTATTTGGCTTTGGCAATTTTTTATCGGATGTAGATCTTCAGACAAAAGTTTTCCAGTTAAAATGATGGGCATTTGCCAGTAAATATTTTTCACTTTCGTGGGTGATTTTTTTTTTTAAAGATGTTATTTTACTACAGAAGTTCTGATACTGCATAGTACACATGCAATGTCGTATATCAAAGGAAAACAAATGAGACGGTTTTTAAAGGCTAATTCTTATGTACTCAAAATTTGAGCGCTGTCTATGTATGACCTTGACTCGACGTTCTCCTAAGGGCAGATGTTGCATCTCTACAGGATCTCATCTTTTATATGGAAAAGTTGTTCGAATGCCTCAATTACCTGTTCCCTGTTTTGGAATCAGTTATTCCATAGAAAATCCCTGAAATGGGTAAATACTTTGCAGTCTGTTGGAGACATGCCAGGAGAATATAGTGGACTAACAACTTGTGGACTGTAGCTTGAGAAATGGAAGTCCGTGCATTATCGTAAACCAAAACTGGGTCAATACTATGTGGTCTGAGTTGCTTTTTTATTGCGCATGCATACGATTAGTTCCTCACAATAGAATGTTACTTGATAATGAAAGGAATTCTTTCTAAAATAAACACAAGGGTCGACCAAATGTTAAAAAAATTAATGCTTCGAAAAGTTTCGGGAAAATTTCCCAAAACGTTGATTTCTTAAAATTTGGTCACCCCTTGTGATTTTTAAGATGCCACTGTTACAGTTTACCATTTTTGCAACACTAAATAATGAATAAATCCGCTTTGCGACCACCGTACAGTGACCATCAAATTTTAGGGTGACTTTTTGGGGAGGGTATCGGTGAACTCTCCTGCACCTATAACTACGGTATTGCCCCGTCCTCTTGCAGTCAACGCAGAATGCCCATATTTTATCACACGTAATGAGTCCATGTCAAATGGAGAAAAACAATATGGAACCACCTGTAGGACACTTGTTTCTGTGAATCTTATGCAGCTGTTGGGGAAAACATATCTAACTCTTAGACTTAGCCATGTTCTTCAAGTGTCGAAAACAGTAGAGTGAGAAATATGGAGCTCTGGGCTCTCATGAGTCTTTTTCGAAACGTTGCTCTCAGCTTCTTTGCCCACAACATTAAATTCATAATAGCGAATGACAGCTTTGAGTTTCCATCTTGATTCATTTTAAGGTTCTCACTTAATAAACGGATTTTTTTTTATTCATTAGTAAACAGTTCTTATGTCAATAGAATCGTTGCCAAAGAACCTCTTGATGTTTCGTAGAGCTTCTGCAGCATGAGATAGAGTGGTCCATTTTGCATTCGTACAAAAAAAATCACTTGATTCAAAAATTCACTCAATATTGTTCAGATGTTTACAAGGTCGTAGAGCTATGGGCCACAGTTTTGAATGGTTATACAGTATTAGATAAGCTAGTAGAAAATAGGCGACTAACAGGTCCATTCCCATAGAGCAACTGGTACTATTGTTACCTCCGCCAAGGAGGTCATGTTTACGTCGTGTTTGTCTGTCTGTGTGTTTGTCTGTCTGTCACCAAGATAACTCAAAAAGTTCTGCACCGATTTGGACGAAATTTACAGGGATTGTTAGGTATGTTAGGAGGAACAGATGATTAACTTTTGGTGAAGATATGTCCATCCGTTTGTTTGTTTCTCAGCCTCATTTTTCTCAATGCCATAACTCAAAAAGTTCTAGATGGATTTTTGTGAAATTAACATGAGTTGTTAGGTATTACCAAAGAGTAAGTGACCAAATTTTGGTAATGATCCATTTATTTATTCGTTTGTCACAGTTTTTAATTTTATGCTTGTTAGCACAATAACTCAAAAAATAATGAATGGATCTTTATGAAATTTACAGGGGTTGTTAGCAATGTTGAAAGACATAAATGATTAAATTCTGGTGCAGATCGGTTTGTTCGTTTGACTCATGCTTGTCATAACGTTTGTTAGCAGTATAACTCAAAAAGTTATGAACGGATCATCACGAAAATTACACAAGCTGTTATTACTATCAAAAGACACAAACGATTAGATTTTGGAGTATATATATAGAGAAAATTGAATTGTTTGCTACCGTTGCCTAGCTTGTCAGAGGTATGCGCTCTCAGAGTGCTCTAGTTTGTAATTAAAATGAGTTAAGATTAAACACATGCATATACCTATATGATGGAAATGAAAATTGGCTAGCAAAGATACTCACTAAGCATACGTTTCATGAGTAACAATCTAGTATAACTGCAATAACAGCATACGGGAATGGGGAAAAAATGTAGATTTCCATAACTGCAAGACGAAAATACGCTGTGCCACGCATGGGCTACATCACTGATACCTCAACTCGCCACTCTACCCACATGATGAGTACAAAGCCATCAAAATAACTGCTATTAGGGAACAATGGATGGAGTTTATCGCAACGTGCGTACGTACGAGACCCCGTCTTCCAACACTTTTAGTATTACAAGCTGCTGGCTTTGGAACCAACGAAGAGGCGGGAGAGGTTCAGGAGCCCTACACGGTGGTACTAATTCGCTTTTTTAGCGCTTCTCATCTCGCCGGACCAGTCAACATCCGCACCCGGCGAGTACGTGGGCAAATTACTAAGGTGTATACGTGCCATAATTCGGTGCTATAGACAATCGGCAAGGCTGGGACTGAGAGCAACTGCAGCTGAAAGTGATTAGTGGCTGTAGGTTGACCGTAAATATGGCAATAGGAGCAGCCTGAAGGTACCGTAGATCAAATAAATTTAGGGGGAGCAGTGGTTGGTCATATCTGGATCGAAAGCCTAAGGAAATGGCGGAAAGGAAAGCAAGTGCGGTAAATCTATACAAGAAATGCCACTTGAACCTAGACAAAGGGACAAAGATGATTTTGTTGGAGAAAATAATGATTTTAACTTTGCATCGCCAAATAAAATATCGTCACCCCTTCGCGATTATAAAACTAGTGTCTATTATATCAGTCAGCGAGCCAGCGTCAGCTATGTGCTCAGTATAATGAGAAACGTTGCTCTCTACTGCTCAGACTAACTCTCTACTGCTCGGACAGGAACATAGTAATATATCTACATGTATTGTGGCCAGTAGATTCTGTATAAGACCTTGGAGTGCTCTCACCAGCAGGTAAACTTACAGATTCTTAACGCTGATGGTGTCAGATGTTCTATTCACCTGGTTTCACAGAATAATTTTTTTATGTATCTCCAAAAGAAGCCTTACTGCGACTCTCAATGACGGTTAAGCGGGCTAATTTTAAGAGAACAATCATGTCAGTTATTCTTTGACGTCCGATGTGCGAATCTGAGTCGACATTAGTTAAACAACCTGCTGCAATTTAAGACGGGATCCTAAATAGTTCACTTTCGCGCACTTCGGTGTAGACAGAAATTGTGAACACATTAATTTGTTTAAGACTCACAGCGCGCGATCGATCGCCATCGTTCCAAAGATTCTCAGAAAACCTATGAATTTCAGTCTTAAAGGGAGCCAAGCTATCACTTATCAACAATCTGTTCACTAATCCCGCCACATGACAAGCAGCATGTCTTGCGAGAAATGCGGGTGAGACACGGGAGAGGGTCGATGGGTATAGTTATTTCATCAAGCAATAGATATACTTTCATCTCTCACCATCGTATGTCAAATGCACACATATGATTTATAATACATGTCTAACTCTGGTTAGCATAATAATGACTGGCTTCTTGGAACTTAGTCACCATGAAACGAACTTCCCCGCAGTAGAAGCAGCGCAGTGTCGCGACACCACAGACTCCCTGTGATCTTCAGCCTAACGGGAAATGCCCATCGTTGTCTCAAAACTGATGCCATCCTTCACTGATCAGAGTACCGTATAGTGCAAGTAAATTATGTTCTACAGCTCGGCGGTCATCATCGATATCGATTAAAATGCTGAGATTGTATGCACAGTTGCTTCTTCAGCAACTGGTACTATTCTTTTCAACAGCATGCCAACGCTCAATCAGAACGTTTTGACAGTTTTTGTTCGCTTATTGAAATGTAGTGATAAACGAAACATTTGTTCTGGAAGTGCCCACATCGTCAAAGGTTGTGTCATACGTCATATGTGTTCGTACTGAAGCACAACTAAATAAAAAAGTGACATTCGCGATTAAGGCAGTGGTGCTGTCGAAACAGTTAAGTGATTCGTTTTCTAAATTGTAGTTCATGGGGGAGATAGAAGACTATTAATTTTCCATCTTTCCCTCAGGCATTGGTAAAACTGCAGCGTAGTCGAAAAGGCGCCATTCCAAGTCGCCACCATTTCGATAGTTTGATCATTCGTCCTCTAGTTTATATAGGTGTTATTAATTTCTATACCAGTATGCCTACCGTCAAAAATTAAGGCAACAAAGTTGCATCTGCATCGCTTTGGTACTTATCTAATTATCTCGTGTTATGATTGTACTGGGGCTCTCGGTAGTCAAAGTGACGGCAATGAATGCGCGTTGGCTTCATTCTCTTGGCTGCCAAACAATGAGCGGGAGAAAGAAGTTTCAGGAAGTGACAGAAATTAACCACAATGGTATCCTAACAACAAAGATTGGTATTTGAAGCCTTGTACAGTAGTGAAAATCTGAAGTTCAGACCTAGAGCTTACTCTGCGTGGACAATATCATCGCCAGTGAAGGCATTTTATCATTCCGGAAAGAAAACTGAGGAGAATGGATTAAAAAGAAACCGAAGCCTACTAAAGTGATGCATTTGGTACTGCTAAAAAAACTTGTACTGCTAATGCACAACATATGAAGCAGGGTGAGTAACAAGATATTTATCTTTAATTTCTCAAGTTCAGGAAGAAGACGCCAAGAAGTACGGCGCCTTTTTTTTGTAGAGTGGACTTTCGAAAATGTAGCTTCTCCTGTATATTCAAGGCACTTATTTGCTGTTAACTTGGGGTTAAAATTTTCTATCTCATCCCGTTGGCAATTAGCAGATTAATTTTCTCCCATCTTATTCATTATGTTATGACGGAAGAAACAACTATGCAAGCAAACAACCAACAATTATGTATTATTATAGAGTGGACTATCATTTTGCAGTAAGAAGGATACACTGCACCCGCTATGATGGATTGTAAGAAGTACACACGCTGCGTCTCAGCACCCTACATCAGAATCCTGTTGTCAATGTCAGCGTTGAACAGAAGAGTTCGCCTCTTTAAAGCTCCTGTTAGTTTAATGAAAATTAAAAGGGACTGAAAAGAAGAGGAAAAGAAAGCATCAGAGAAAAAGCTAGGATGAAAGACACCTTCATGCATCAAATTAAGTAAAGACTTTTGATTGCATTTGAAATCTAGTTTTCAGCATCGCCTCAGGGTCTAATAAAATATCTGCCAGTGAACTTGGAAATTCAGAGTGAGTTAGAATTATTCGGACCATGGGTTCTACTCGGTTCCTATTTCATTGTTTGATAACGAAGTATCAGCGTTTGTCAGAGCAACCAACGAAGGAGCGATTCAGAAACAGAAAATAAGTAAATAACCCCCTGAGAAAATACATCTAATAGGGCAAAAAGTATAGCCCATAACATAGACCACATAAGTAACAGATGCAGGACAACGCATAACAACGATGTAACAAGTTACAATATAATAAACACCGATGTGGTTTTATCAGTTTATTTGCTTATCTGTCCATTTTTTGTCACGCTTTAAAAAAATTGATAGGCGAAAATTGGCCCAGATTGGAGACTCTGCTCATCCTGTCAAGTTTCATTGACCACTCATAGGTAGAACATAGACCAGGTTGCAGAACATGGCAAACGTATTTTTAGTCAGCCAAAGTTGAAATAAAACAAGGATATTTACAGCTTCTCTTAGTGATGCCATAAAGTTTGATTTGTATTACCTTTTCCATGCATCGAATCTATATTTGCTCTCAACTTCAGTTGATGATCAACGAAGCACAGGGAAGTGATGGCTTTTCAAGAAGCAGTATATGCAATAATTTTTCTTGCTTGCTGTTTCCCTCGACGGAGCAGTTTTCACTAGAACAGAAAAACTTTCGATGGCCTGAGGACTCATCATTTGGTAGATAGGATACGCTGATGGGAATCTAATAAAATTCAGTACTGCTTTGTCGCTACCTATTACAAACTTTTTTTTGTATGTCATCTAAGATGGGAAACGAGTGTGCTACTTAGATGAATTGAAAGAGAAAGCACTTCTCTCTTATGACATATGAGTTCGCCGTTGGAGGTTAAGTGAGACGGGCCTTCACAAATTCCTAGCTGCTATTCTCGACAGCGCAGGTACTCTAGTTAAATATACAGTAATTTGCAGTGACAAACTTTCATTGACTGGTCGCAAGGCTTTGAAACATTAAATTTGGTTTAGTTCGCGAATACTTCACAAAAAAGACGTACGAGTCATGTGAACTTATGCTGCTGATACAAATGCACATCTATACTGTATATGTTGAATGGCTTTCCAAAGTATGCTCATCACCAAAACAATGCTCGGATAATGCGAGGAATGACATCTTTTTCTTGCCACGATTACATGTGTCCAACCGCTGTATCTGTGTAGCAGTAGTAGACTCCAATGTTGAGCGCGTTGAAAGCGTTAACATTGCTAGTCTGTAGGAGCAGTAGAAGAGGTTTCAGCGAGAATTCAGTAATGGTGACAGCAGATTACTGATCTAAAGCACAGATGATGAATAAAACGATGCCACAAGGAACTGAAATACAAGTGGGATGTATCAAAGAATAATAACTTGAAGTACTGACTACTGAGCAGCCACTAAGCGTGAGTGATTGAAGAAGAATGATGGATGACGAGCAAGTTAAGTATATAGAGCGCAGGCCAAGCTGTAAACGTCAGGACACGCAGGCAGTGAGCTCTTGTGAGATGAAGTACTAGTAAACTAGAGCGAAGTCATACAAAAACTAAGCGGTGTTTAAAAACAGGATATTGTTTTAGAGTATGAGACATGCGAGTAGTAATGAATAGGATGAAAAGTAAAAGAAGCACCCAATGTTTCAGAGCGTGTAGTAATTGTCTACTGGACGAGGCGGTATACAGTACTTACACTGACAAACTGTGCTACACCTGCCTCACAATTTACCATTGCGTCTCTTATGTTCATACTCACAATTTATGTGTCCAGCACACCATATTCCTCTGGTTGCAAAGTAGCAGCTGGAAATGAGCACTATACTTTAGTGTTGTGGGTACTTTCCTAAATACCTGCATTACAAGACGCATAAAATGCGGCAAGGTTTATTAAGTAGTGTACATTTGGCTCGGTGTTACGGGGTTTATATGGAAGTAGAGCGCTTGGACATGTATATATCTATAATTAATTATGCGAATAATAATTGAATAAATAAATGCATGTTTTCCTAACTGTAAATGAATAATCAATGAAGATTCTGTAAAAGGTTCCTACTGTAAATGATTAATTACTTACGAACGATCCAGTTGATCATTCTCAGGAAATAGCACATGACAGGATTGTGACAATGAAAGTAATATAGAAAGGATGCACATAACAAGTTAGACATGTCCCCAAGGGCGAGCTATTCCCCAACCTACCTAATGGGTAGGGGACGGTATTGGCTGCTGTCACCCAACAACGTGACTTAGGAATTACTATTACAAACAAGCTACAACACAGTCAGCAAGTTGACAAGAGTGTGAAAATGGCAAGCAGAGTACCCGGATTCATCACCAGAAAAGTCCAAAGACATCATCATTCCCTTGTAGAAAGCGTTAGTGCGGCCACACTTAGAATTTGCTGTTCAGTTCTGGTCGCCACATCTGTGTAAAGATATCGATAAAATGGAAAGACTCCAACGCAGAGCAATGAAATTGATACCTCAGCTGCGAAATAAGTCGTATGAATGTCGCCTAAAAGAACTTGG
>LQNS02015106.1:22541121-22552756 GCA_001587735.2 Parhyale hawaiensis | reverse complement strand
AATCTCGATGCAACCAACCTCTCATAAACTTTCAACAAAACAGGTGTGATCGAGATGGGTCTATAATCAGAGGTACGGGATGAAACCGAGCCCTTCGGAACAGGCGTCACATGGGCGACACGCCAGCACTACGGAAAAGAGCCCAGCCGCAACATTTGACGGAATACGGAAGCAAGCGGGGCTACGAGCACGGCAGTCACCCTCCGAAGAAAGAAAAGAAACATACCCGATGGATCAGTGCCCCCATAGGAGCCCAGGTCAAGAAGAAGGCGGTGCACTTCAAAGGATCTGAAAGCAAAACCGGAGAACCTCGGCTAGGGATCACATGCTAAAGGAATGCGCACCCGGTCCCGGGTCTGCTTCCCGTCAAAGTAGCGCAACAAAAGGTCCGCCTTGGCAGCGGGGTCCGCAACAAGATCACCACCAGTGTCAATTAAAGGAGGAACAGAAGAGCTCACACCAAGCACAGCGATCTTCAAGGTGGACCACCACTTATGTACGCTAACAGATCAGGCTCACAACTCCCTGGAGCTCAAATTGTGCTTCCTCTCAGCTTCCTCATAAGCAGCACCAGCCCGACGCCGCTGTTCCCTGAAAAGCTGAAAGTCGACAGCAGACCGCTATAATAAATAAATGTGTATTACTGGGAACCTACCCAGATATAATGAAGGTAGCACGAGTAATTCCAATATACTGTATAAAGCAGGTGATCCCATGGATGCATTCAACTATAGGCCTATTTCAGCTCTTTGCTTATTCAACAAGATATTTGAAACTGTCATACATGCTACATTGTCTTCATTCATCAGGATAAACGCCATTCTAATTCCAACTCAATATGGGTTTTGAAAAGAAAGAAATACTACCCAAGCAATATTTAACTTAATGACATTCTGCCTGCTTTTAGCGCCAAAAACATATACTATAGCCTTGTTTTTAGATTCAAGAAAAGCATTTGGCACTGTTAACCATGACATTTTAATTGCAAAACTTCAACATTACGGAATAAGAGGTAATATATTGAAACTTTTAGAAAGCTATCTTAGCAGCCCTAGACAATATGTCACCATTGCCGCCTTCAATTCCAACCACGCTGATATCGGCATCGGAGTACCACAAGGTTCTGCGTTAGGTCCATTTCTGTTCAACCTCTATATAAATGACATAGTGGACTTTGTTGGTGTTGATGGTATTCTGTTTGCAGATGACGCAGTTTTCTACGCAAACGATAACCAATTTGATGCGGTTGTTCATAGGCTAATAAGGTTAATAGATGACTTAGTGACATGGATGAAGTTCAACCGGTTAACACCCAACGCTAACAAAACGAAGTTAATGTTGTTTACTTCTGGTCCCACTCCAGTTTTGCCGGTAGTTGTTCTAAACGGAACTACTCTGGAGTGGGTTACTTCGTTTAAGTATCTAGGGATAGAAATTAATTATAAACTCAGATACAGCAGACATATCGAAGCTCTGTGTAATAGTCACTTAAGCGGGAGGAGCCATCTACGCAACGAAAAATTTTTAAAGAGAAAGACACTGGTGATGTTATATTATTCACTAATACATTCTCACCCGGTCCAAAATATCACTATCTGGGGTGGCTCATCAATAAACCAGCTACAACCGCTGAAAGTTGCAATCAACAATGTGCTGAGATATATACTGGGAGTCCGAAGAAATCACAGTATTGTACCTGAAGTGTCTGTGAATGCAATGTTTCTAAAGTTGAATCTCTTAAAACTTGACGCTATTTATTATTATTTTCTGTTGAAATTTTTGTGAGGTTTGATGTACTCTAACTTGAAGTTTTCATTAGATATTATGGAGAATTAGTGCCAAATCATGAACATCATACGCGTGGGCGACGACTCAATTTCCCAAGCACTAGGTTAGATATCCAAAAACGATTCGCTATATCCAGAGCGTTCGCTGCTTCAATTCGTTGCCAGAAGATTTAATCCAACCGTTCTCTGAATCTGAATATAAGAAACAGTACAAAATGTATGTTCTGTCAAAATATTCTGAGATGTAGTATGTTCTGTTGTCACTTGTCACTTATTTTGCATATATGTGGAGAGGGAAACGTTAGAATATCCAAATTTTGTAGTCTTTCACAGGATTCTTAATACTATGGACTATACTATGTATAAGTGTATTTACCCTTTTTTAGCGTTGTTGAAAATGTTTTTCTAAATTCTAACGTCATTTATGTCAGATTGATGTCCTTTGTGTTTCATAAGTTTTATAACTTTTTAGATAGGCATGTTTTGGGTTTATGTACGATTTATTTTTACAAATTTTGCAATTGTCTTAGAGAGAAAATAAAGGTGTAAAGGTGTAACCTATCCAACATTTTGTTTAATTTTTATATCAACCTACTTTACAAGTTTAACTGAGGAAATCTTGTCTGAAAGTTACTCTTTTGCATGAATTGTAAACTCTGGTTTCATGTGTTACGGATTTGCTAACTCGTTAGTTTAGTTACTCTCAAAAACCTCGTGTCTTTCTGTGCTTTGTGTCATTAACAATCTTATAGGCTGAAGAGGTAATAAGCGCGT
Organism: Parhyale hawaiensis; assembly: GCA_001587735.2. NCBI lineage: Eukaryota > Metazoa > Arthropoda > Malacostraca > Amphipoda > Hyalidae > Parhyale > Parhyale hawaiensis. Next base: position 22,550,195 of record LQNS02015106.1, on the reverse strand, counting down.
GCGAGAAGAGAAGAGAATGTATTATATAATGTCACAGCGACAGACGATGCCGTGTGCACCAGATGAGAGTACAAAGGAAAATCGAAGCATAAAACAATCCAGTCACATGTGAATGAGGCAAGGATTTATTGAGATGCAATGTCTCGTCGATGGCAATGCATTAGAGCAAGAAAAATTGAGTGGGTGAGAGAGAATGCACTTCACACGAGAGGGAGGGAGCAGTGCAACAGATGGAGAGAGACCGCAGCAGCAACGGTCTGCCTCACGCCGGCAACGGCACCCGTTAAATACAACACCTGCACATCTTTACGACTGAGGAGATAAAAAATTACGCAGTACAGCCGACCACCGTAACACAAGTCCAACTAACATAGACACGGAATACTACAGAATGAGGCCGACCTTGAGTTGCGCAAGACCTTACTTGTGCGTTTTTGGCTTGACGGATGGGACGCTGAAAGGAAGTAGCCGTTGATGCGTAGGTCATGAAGATTAGCGAACTATATACTGGCAGGCACAAACTCTCTTGATTTGCAACTTGATGTTACAATATTTTGATTGCGTATTGTATAGTTTCTGCAATAAATATATATATTATAAAATTAAGAGCATTGGTTGTAGTCCCTCACGGATACAAGTTTCATTAAATAAAACGGCTGCATTACAGGCGTTTATTTTGTAATGTATTTTCTCAATACAGCGAACAAGAGTACTAATATTGTCCGCCGGTTTGGTGTTTCACGAATCGCCATTAACCAGCAGGTCCTTAAACTCGGATTTTGTTTTTGTGAACAGCCGGTGCCGAAAGATTCTTCCGAAGCAGATCAGTTACAGTCTTCCAAAAGTGCAAATATCTGTAAATATTGTTGCCGCTTCTATGGAAATCCACTTTTGACATCAAATCAGAGGAAACATTAAGGTGGAGCAAGGAATGTTGACAACGGGCCTAATAAATGAATATTAAACAATAGTATGGCATGCTCGTAGAACATTAAATTTTTGGTCATGATCGAAATCTAATAATACCTGTTGAATACGCTCGTTTCTGTACAGAATATTACATAGTTGTTTCCGATTTGGAGGCATTGGCTACAACTTTATATACAGTATGCAATGGAGCGTTAGGCCAAGAGCCTTCTCTTTCTGAATACGAAGTCAGATTTGGTTACATGAGCGTTATCCTAACTCTGTAACGTATCCTGTTACTGAGAAACGTTGCGGGCAGTCATTAGAGGAGGTGGCAACTTAGAATTGAAGGTCTCTTTGATACATGGACACACTGGTAGTGCTACACCAGCTGTGTGGAATCGAAAGCTGTTTAAGTTTCACATGAAGATTAAATTGCACCAATAAGTCAGTGTTGTATTAAAATAAGGCTCTTCTTCAAAAGGCAAAATAACCTATCAGTCTCGGCAGACCTTCAGAGCTGGACATCATGACAGGGTTTCTCTGAGGGAAGCTGGTGCTAGGACACGACCCACAATAAGGTGCAGCTGAGATACCAAAATGATAACGTTATATCTAAATTTTGTATGAGTTTTGAGGGATGGGTTGCAGCGTTAGCTGCTGCAGTACTGAGGCTGTATACTTGAGTTAGAGTTACGGGGAGCTATAATTAAGGACAGCAACGTTCATAGCTATACGGCCTTGCTTGTGTGCTCTTGTTGGCAGCGACTCCTGTTTCCTCACATCTGTGCGCTGCATGAAGCTTGAAAGTACACCAATGAATCGACGTTTCATTTCAATGAAACCCTATAAGCTTCATGGATAGTGGCCGTTAAGCTTTTCTCAGGCAACCAAAAGTTTCGCGCCACGTTAGTATGAAAACAAAATGCTCGACATGCAGGCGTCCCCGCATCTGCTTGAGCAAAACGCTGGTAATGAAAGCGACGCAAAAGATGGAAGACCATCAACCACGTGCAGCAGGAAATAGTAAAAATAGACATGGAAAACGCGGCAAGCAAGAATTGATCAGACATGACATAGCGGAAGGTACTGCGTAGTTTTTCTTGGGTTGCTATAAGGAGAACAGGCTCACAACACCACCACAATTAGCTACAGCGTGTCTTATAGTCTGCATATCTTAGAAAAAAAGTCCCTTTAGAATAATTGTTAAAGGCATTAAAAGGTACAGGACACAAGACCTAAATCCTTTTTACAGATACAAGCTGGGAAATACGGAGAAACATAAAACAAGACAAAACAGAAAAAGAGGATCTGATCACTAAAAAATTCCAAGAAATGCGCACGTCTGGAAGAAAAATCAAAAGTTGATCAATATTGTCAGAAGTTTAATAAGGTCTCTTTTTTTGTCCGGTACGAATTGCCTTACATATCATATCTGTCCTCGTTCTGATTTCCTTCTGCCTTTATATGCACTCCGCACTTTTACCCAATTGCCTCATTTTTTTCTGAGCAGAATAACAAGGGTCGCAAATCTATACTATCGCAATGTCTTTACTACGAAGAGTGCAGGAGCCATGTTATGGTTAATTCTGCAGATCGATCGTTGTATTGTTGTGTTAGCGAAGCCGTGAAAAAAATGGAAACGAAATGAATGCTTCATTGAGAAAATTATTACTAATGTATTTCAGTAAAAGACATTTTTCAACAGGCAGAGTCAATTAATAGTTGTTGGACACGCAACCTGAATAATTTCAACAAATATCTCATGAATAACGCTGTCTCACCGAAAATAAATGTCTCAGCTGATGCGTTCAATATCAACAACAACAACTAAATAATAGCCACAGGAAGAACACAAAGGAACATTGAGTAAAGGAGTCCTGCAACGTCCAATGCTCTAACCTTTCAGCTCACAGAAGAGGTGTGGTTTAACAACTGAGTAGACCGATATTAATTGCGGCCAAGTTATCTTTTCCCATAAAGAGAGCGAGTGAACCAACACTTCAATGGAATTACATTGCGGTTGAGTTCATTCTCGTGCACGGCCACTAGAGCTTGTTTCTTCTAGCAACGGTGCTCGCCATCAACGGTGTAAAGTGACCCTTCTATGGGAGCAAAATGTGCCGCAATACCACTTGTGAAGAGCTTGGTGGGGAGAGCTATTGGCGAGATGACTAACTTGGCGTCGAGACTTCAGGGCTGCAAAATAGTAATTATAACTTTTATTATGAATACCATAGGTTCACAAATAAGCTTAGAAGTACATAGCAAGCAAAATTATTATAAAAGCTATGGGGCCCAGTCACAAAGAGGAGGCCACGGTCTGGAAGAGGACATCAGTACACCCAGCATACACCTGCAGAGATCGAGTGTGCTCAGCTAATGGGTGGAGGTGAGAAAGGTATAGGCAGGGTGTGGTTAAAGGAATTACATGCCTACCCTCTATTGCACCAACTTCTTCCACTTCATGTCTCACGCCTGATAACTTGATAATGATCTGTAAAACGATAAAAGTTACGATTAGCTACTTCACAATAACACAAGATGAGGGGTCGGTAATGTACGTTTGCTCTATACTGAATGAGAATAACAGCTGCTCTGTGGCAACAACCGAAGAGCAAACAGTAAACAGAGAACATGATAATAATATGGGAGGGGCGGAGGGCTAGGAAGACCACATGGCGTTCCCACAATCAAAAGAAAGAGACTTTACAGCGTAAACTGGTATACTCTTGGACGTTAACGTCACCTATAAACTGCGTGAACACTATTATTGGAGGGATAATACGAGTAGTATAGTAAGGCTTTAATTATATCCACGGGGGTTGCTGTACTATTGATATTAGCCCTTCAATTTATAATTTTGACACTAGAAATATAATGAACTGAGTTAATAAATCTACAGCGATGCCCCTGGCGGTGCAGTGGATGTCGCACACAATTTAACTATGTATGGCGCTTCATCAAAAGAGCTTCATTGCGGTGTTCGAAACGAAAACTACTTCGCTAAGACAAATCTCTTCATATCAGCATGTATTAAATTTCAAGTTTCTCTTCGCACGACATAGCACATTTGTAACATATTCCACGGGAAATGTATTTAAGTCTTCGAATACATTGGACTTCAAGTTGCAAACCTTGAGCAATAGCGACGCCAGTAAAACATCTTCATTTGTAGACCGAACAACCGTACCGAGTTTGACTTGGTCATGCCAAGACTGCAAGACCTGGTCAGGCGTTTGCAAAGAAAGAAACAGGAAGAAGTACCGCTTCCTCGCGAACGCCATATGGACCTGCTTTGCATTCTTCGATTCTTTGAGGTAGAAGCGCCTCAAAGATTTGCCGAATTGTATAAGAGGTTTGTGATTTGTAGGCCTCTTAGAATGTGCAAATAAGCGCGTCGTGGAGAGGCTACAAGTGACGACTTTACATTGTTGACAGATACAGGCAGTGTACCTAGCGGTGCCTGTCCCCGGCGTGGGTACTGGCCAGACAGCAACGGTGATGGCAAGGGCCATTGCGTGAGATTTATTTGACACACAAGTAATAAAAGAGCTGAGCGGTGAGTTGCTCTATATGGATTTATACCAGAGGATGAACGGTTAAATTCAGTTTCAGAGCGAGAGAGGAGCTGCTACATCAAGTGATGAGACGGGGATACGTACAGTTCTTTGTTTTTAAAGTCGACCTAATGATGTACAGTGCATGGCAGGAAGGGGAGATATAAAATATAAAATTCATAGCCATCTCCATCTTGATGCCTTGTACATTCAATCTTCTTTTTATTGAAATTAGATATTCAAGTAACAAAATGTTCAATACATTTTCATACAGATATTTCGTACCAAATGAACAGGGTTCCCATAGTTAAATATAATGTAATTGGACTGTAAAATAGCATTGAAACACTTCGTAAATGCTATAGATCTTCATTTCCTAGCTTCTCCATTTCTTCAGTATGTCTAAGGAGGTAAGGGAAACAGTTTCGCAACATCGTGACATTCCAATACGACGCGCTATGCATGAACTGATATAATTAATGCGTATGGTACGCTAATGAAGACACTGTGAGATGTATCTACAGTCAATGATAAGGAATTTTTGTGTAACAATTTGTAGATCATTTTCAAAGGCACTCAGGAGACAACATGCAGATAGCTGCAGAGGATCAAAGGTTAGACAAACATCGTTGTCTGGGGCTGTTATTGACAAGGAGATAAGCAGATGACACATGGTTGACGAGCCATCAAATGAGACTCAGAGAACTCACTGATTAAGATGAATTGGCCATTAGCACACCATGCAATCTATTGTATTGCTTTGGTGGGAGGCTTAAGGCATAATGGAAATGGAAGTTTGCTTCTGATTGTTACGGGCAATAAAACTCGAGCCTAAAGTTTGATTATGGCTCTTATTTCAAGGTTAAATGCCTACAGTGCACAATGGCGGTAAATTTTTCCCAACTGAGGTATTGAAGATAGCTGAACAGATGATCCTGACTTCATTTCGACATTGTCCTCAAAAGTCCATTGTGATTTTAATCGGGTCGTTTGTTCGAGCTGCCGGGCTCCTTTTTAACGGGAACCAACTATTGCAAAGGGCGGCAGTTGAAAGGTCAAGTAAACTGTACACGCGCATGAGGCGCAGAACGATGTGGTATGTTAGTTATCAAATTATAGTCATTTATAAAGTAACTATTGGAGTTACAATGTCATGGTGATACAGTATTGGTACAGATTACCGTGCTCTGTTATCCCACTTTATCAAACGACAGAGCAGAAAATGCATCGTGTAACACAACAAAACCTGTGACGGTTCGTTACCCTCGTTTTCGGAGCGGTGGCTCGCATGCAATTGATGGCTCAGGAAAGTCATTATTCCAATATACTAAATTAATATACTTACATGACATTGAAGAGGCTTCAGAATCTAAGTTCAATTTATAAATCCTAATATATTCTGTACAATATCAAATACTAAAAAAAAAACGGGTTGAGGCAAAAAGCCCCGGTAGAAAAAAGCCCCCGCTTGTCTCCTAATGTACATTTATTGCTCACCCATACTTAGTTATTTTGAAGCAAGTTACATGAAAATAACTTAAATTATGCTGTACTACATTTAAGTACCCTAACCTAACGAAACCAACCCCTAACCTAGTCCAGCTTCATCTAATTGAATGCAACCTAATCTAACCACATCTGACTAAACCCAACCTATTCCGACATACATTACGTAGCTTCTTCTAACCTAACTGATGAGTTCGTAATTTTCTTTACCTAGCCCGACCTAACCTTATTTAACGTCAGCTAACTAGACCTGAACGTTTTTTCATAACAGCGATTAAGTAAGAAAAAAGTAGGCCTCGCCTACCTAATATTTCCTAATGGTTTGAATCCTTGTGTAATTGATTAACTTTTCATACATAGGCAATTTTTTTCCTGATAGGCCCAGTAAGCAGAGAGTGTAACGGGAGAACTCAATGGGACTAAAATAAAATTTAGCCTTGACCGCACTGCATGTAGCCAAATAGCGTCACACCGACGAGTCGAAGTAATGTACATGTTGAGGGGTCGGACCTCACTTTTTCATTGGCTGAGTTCGTAATCGTAACCAAAAATGCATTCAGTGTTATATTCTTGACGCGAGAGAAACCACATGAATATTCATTACTCAGGCTTTCTGCACTTGACGACAATTATCTTACTGTGCTTTGTGCATGGGTGCAACTCAAGTAGCTGGCCAGTCAGGAGCGGGAGATTGAATTAATTAAGTCCAACAAATACGGCGATTTGGTTAAATATGTTTCGTGGAGACTGAACAGCACTGTAACTAAATACGAAGTGTAAATGAGGCTTCGCTTCAAACAATATGAATCAGGGGTCATACCGGAGTAGATTTTGTCTCTCGTGCTGTGAAAGTTTCCAACAGCCTTCACTGCATGTTTTGTTGATAACACGTCAACAAGCAATTTGCTACTGGAATTCTTTCAACTGTATTTTTACCAGTTCCACTTTTTTATTCCTCATCTGAAGACCGTTTTTGTCCATCACGTCCCATTTTTCAGTAATGACTCGCTGTAGCTTATACTTCAATGCTATTCCTGCAGAACGCCTCCTGGCAACATTTTTAGACGTATCGTATAATGCTATTTCTACGAGAAGGTTAAGTACGAATTTCTAAAAACCTTTCCTGCTACGGCAAATCTAAGCACAGATTTAGATTCAGCGCAAATAAATTAATGACACACAGCAACATTTACTCAAGTATCAGAGGCGAAGTTGAAATTTGTTGGCTAGTCTAATTGTTTCATATTCGATTAGTATATATTCTATTCTTTTATTTATTTGCTCAAGGGATGAAATTCACACTTGGTGACGATTTTTCAGGCGAAATTGATTAGAATACTCATAGGCTGCTCAGACCGCGTGTTCGTCTATGTTGACGTGGTTAATGACGTCAGTTTTCGATGTTAGTTTACCGTGAGTTCTCCCGTTACGCTATTAGCTTCTTGGATGGGGATAATCCGAGATGCCCGATTTTTGGACTTGGAACAAGTTCAAAACGTAAAAATTGGGCTCTAACCCAACCTCGCAGTCGTCTCTAACCCCACCTAACCTGATCTCACTTAGCTTGATCTTACCTTACCTTATCTCACCAAAACTATACTCAGCTAACCTTACCTAGCCGAACTTCACCTTACCTAAGCTCACCTAACCTAAACTCACTTAGCTAAATATAACTTAACCTCACATCGCCTATTTCAGGAGTTCTTGCAACCCACGTTCGCACATGCAAATATTGCATCAGATTTAGCTTAGTACAATATATTTTCATATACTTAAACATGCTGTATTCAAATAAATCGAGCTTTTAAATATAGCTTCAAGAGAAAGTGTTGCTTTTTTCCTACAGAGGCTTTTTTGCGGGTGGCTTTTTTCCACCAGGATTTTCTTTCTACCGGGGCCTTTCTCCGCCCAAGGCTTTTTTCAGGTTGTCATAAAAAACAATGTTTATTTATCTGTATAGGTTTATTTATATATTTATTTACAGATCTGTCTATTTTCTGTCACACCTGAAGGCAACAGGTGAACATTAGGCCAGGTAGGAGACTGGGGTCATCCTGTCACGCGCCGCTGAAGTCGGATGAGCGAAAATTGGACAGGCTGCGTAGGGCGGCAAAAATAAGAAAGCTTCAAAATGAAATTAAATGCACTTCTTCCAGTGTTGACTTTGAAATTCAAACAATGCAGGCATCTACAGTTTCTGTCAACATTCTCAGGGATCCAAATTTTTAACTTTCAAAGTTCATAATGCACCAATTGAATAGATGATTAGTGGAGCAAAGGGTAAGATATTTATCAGTGTAGTACAACAGCAAATAGTTTATTACCTTCCAAAAGTTCACTAGAATGAGTCATGAAATGACTAATTCTGGCAGCTGTTGAAAGTTGTGGCAATGAAATTGCCAAATTCTTTGTTCTATTTATTGCTCCAAACACAATTAATGAATTCCCTATAACAGCGCTTTCTCTATTGCAAAGAGATTTTTAATATACAGCGCTCTGATGGCTGAAACCATAGTGAGCTTTGATATCAGGTCTCTACACTAGAGAAAGGAACTTAACAATATTCTCGGACTCATTGAGTGTAGTACAAGCCATCCGAGCATACGACAGCATCCACCCTGTCATCAATCGAATACGATACAAAAATTGCAAGAGGATGGAAAGTCCGTGTGTATCTGTTGGGTTCCTGGTCATGTTGGGATCGCGGGCAATGAGCTCGCTGATGAAGAGTCGAGGCAGGTGGCCCTGTCGGATTTGCCCGCGGCAAACTGTGCAGTCCCCTGCCGAGACTATTACCCACTAATCCCATTGCAGTGGCTGGCGCAGAGAAATAATAAATGACGAACAATCAAAGAAACCGTCCGACAGTGGCACTCGGCAAATAGCGACGACCGCCGAATGGACGTCGTACTGTACCGCCGACGGATTGGGCACACAAGACTTACTCACGACTATCTGCGGGTGAGGCGTCAGCAACCCTATTGATAGATAGATATGTATTTCAAGTGTATCTTGACAATCTAATGTCACACTTTTACTCAATGTTGCAACATTTGAGCATTTAATTTAGGAATCGTACTTGATGTACTAAATATGGGAACC
>LQNS02015106.1:22504952-22523793 GCA_001587735.2 Parhyale hawaiensis | reverse complement strand
AGATATACCAATACAGAGAGCCGCACTACGATACGTTTCCTTCCAACCCTTGACTAAGCCATCGTCCGACCCGAGGATATCACCCCGCAACCGCAATACCGCCGGTTAAGCCAACTGCACACGCAAGTGCTGCAACAAAGAGTATATGATCAAAATATTGTTATGATTTGTTTGTTTCTTCGTCGAATTGGTCCGTTTGTCTTCCTGTCTGTCTATTTGTCTGTCTGTATGTCAGCAAGATAGCTAAAAAAATATGGGCAGATCTTTATGAAATATGCTGGGATTGTTAGTTATGCAAGGAGAAACAGAGGATTAACTCTTGTTGACGATTCCTTCATATGTTTGTTTACCTGCCTTTTTTCTCTTAATGTAGTTCTTCAAAATGGTATTAACAAATCTTATATGAAATTTACGAGGAGTAAATTACCACATTTTTGTAAAGGTCTGTCTATGCGCTTGTTTGTTTGTCTCTGTATTTGATTCTATGCTTGTTAGTGAAATAATTCAAAAAGTTATTAACGGATCGCTATTAAATTTACAGGAATTGTTAGCATGGTTGAAAGACATAAATGATGTAAATTTTTATGATGATCGGTTGATTCATTAGTGTGTTTGACTAATGTTTGTCAGTATGCTTGTTAGCAGCATAACTCAAGAAGTTATGAACGGATCTTCATCAAAATTAGAGGAGCTGTTACTACTGTCAAAAGACACAAATGATTTGGTTTTGGTGTTCATACAAAGAAAATCATAGTTACAGAACAATTTGAATTTTTCATTACCGTTGGCTTGCATGGAGAAGGCATGCGGTCTCGGAGTGTTCCAGTTGTTTTAGTGTTCGTCAGAATATAACTCAAAAATTTACCGACGGATCTCCGAGAAAATTACAGGAACTGTTACTAATGTCAAGAGGCACAAGTACCAAAGTCATGGTTTCAGGTACACGTTGAATTTTTTGTTAAAATTGCCTTGTTTGGTGGAGGTAGGTATGCGCTTTCAAAGTGTTTTTTTAGTTTAACAATATTCCCAGTGCAAACCTCCGTATCCGCGGCGAGCATTATAATCCAAAGATAGGAAGAAGGAAGAGCCGTGCAGCATGCCGCAAAAAATATGAAACCCATGCACAAAGGTGTTCCCGCACAAGATCAACGCGCGTAGGTACAGCAAGTAGAAAAAAAAGAGGAAGAACAGAACAAAGCATCATTACTGGGAGTATGAAAATTGAAGGAAGCGAAGTGGTCAGGAACGATGGACGTTTCAAAGGCCTCGCTATGGTTAAGATGACCAATTGGTTCCCCATGGGGGCGCTACTTCCCATAACAAAGGATGGGCAAATTTAACCAGACCTAACCCTACGGCCTTCTTTAGTATTCGTTAAGGAAGGTGTCACATTGAACACGCAAATTTGCATCCATGCAGTACTAGGAGCGAGATGCTACCCTCTGAAGCTATAAGTTTTGGAAACCGTTATGTCTTTAGTAGAAAAAAAAACTCCGTTGTTAAATCTCATCTCATCATATCGCAGGCACAACACCTTTAGGCTTTACATTATTAATATTAAGATGGTTAAAAAGTTAATAGTCGGCATAGAGGCCAAAATTTTGGACAAAATTCACATGTGTTAATGCAATTAAGTAGTTCAACTTTCGGCAATTGGAGAGATGTTCTGTTCGGTGTTGCCAAATGACACTCGTCAAATTTCAACATATGAGCTCCAAAATACTTCCAAAAATCGAAAAATGAGCCAAAATGTATATATGCTTCATATGTGTAATAATATGCGGCAAATTTTATTATAATTGAAGTGATTTTTAGTGTCACTAACTAAAACTTTTCATAGCATTTTAACTCCCATTCGAGTTGCTAGAAATGGAATATTGCTACAAACCGAGCAGCATAATCTCGAGTTCTAGCGATTTTATCGCTAAACTAGAGCACTCTGAGAGCGCATACCTCCGCCAACTGAGGCATCGGTAGTAAAAATTCAAATTGGTTCTGAAACAATAATTTTCTCTGTATAAACTCCAAAATCTAATGATTTGTGCCTTTTTATATTAATAACAGCTTGTTCAATTTTCTTGAAGATCCGTTCATAACTTTTTGAATTATATTGTTAACAAACGTTATGACAAACATAAGTCAAATATATAAACGAACAAACCGATCTGCATCAAAATTTGATCATTTATGTCTTTAACATTACTAACAAACCCTATAAATTTCCTAAAGATCCATTTATTATTTTTTGAGTTATTGTGCTAACAAGCATAAAATTAAAAACAGTGATAAACTAACGAACGAACAAACGGATCATTACCAAAATTTGATCATATACTCTTTGTTATATACCTAAAACTCATGTTAATTTTATCAAAATCCATCCATAGCTTTTTGAGGTATGGCATCGAGAAAATTAAGGCAGACAAACAAACAAGCGGATAGACATATCTTCACCAAAAGTTAATCATCTGTTCCTCCTAACATACCTAACAATCCCTGTAAATTTCATCCAAATCGGTATATAACTTTTTGAGTTATCTTGGTGACCGACAGACAAACACGACGAAAACATAACCTCCTTGGCGGAGGTAATTAGTACTACTCAGAGCAATTGCTTTAGAGATGTTATGAATGAATCAATAGGGATTAAAATTAATGAAAAGAGCATACGCAGTGCAATTTTATGTGTGAAATAGTGCAAAAATATAAACTAGTGAAAGTAATTATAACCTATAGAGAGCGCCCTATTGAGATAGTGAGGTCAGTGCAGCAGACCGTACAGTCTACTGGTCAGCTCACACCCCAAATGCTGCCATGGGTTTTAGTCGTAATCAGGTACAGAGCACAAATGCACATGTAATTAACAATTTCTAACATGGCTTTTTACAGAGTTAACTATAATGCTGGCTGATAGTTATGAATGAATTTACCTTATTGTTCCCTGAAATTCTGTGATTCAATTCAATATCTAAGACATTTAGAGGAGTAATGCAGAAAGTTAGGTCTTCCTGGCTCCAATTTTTGCCATGATTAGTGACAGGAGAACGCAAATAAAGTATATATTTCCCCCGATAGGCTCAAGAACTTTATTTTTCTTCCATTGCTGCTCTGTCCAGCCAATGCTATACATAGCCTTTCAGTCGCCACATCCTTCCAGTCAATCCACTTGTATACAATTTGATATGTGTCTATTCCCGCCTGCTCACCCACACACTACCTGCAGTACACATGTGTTTTCCTAGTGTAATACCGCGAGAATTTCGTAAATACTTCTAAATAGCCACTAGCTAGTATTGCAAAACATATGAGTAGCCAGTCAGCCAGGCTTCAGCCTTGTCAGAAAGTTTAATATCACCGTCAGGGCTTCTCTCTCCCATCTTTCTATTAAGCCTCCTCTCTCCATGGACTTGATCATTATGGCATTCGGAATGCAGAAAATGCACTATACTAAGTAGTTACCTGTCTAACAGGGATCAATATGTACTCTGTAACGATGCCAAATCACATTTTTACCTATTAATTCGGGTGTTCCCCAAGGAAGCATTTTAGGCCCGTTATTATTTAATGTTTTTATTAATGATGTTACTACCCTCTGTATGAATTGTGTATTGCATGCGGATGACGCAGTTTTCTACACAAATAGTAGTAATTTTCAAGCTGCTATAACTGATATGTAACTTTTTTAACTGTGTTGTCTGAATGGTTAACTCAAAATAGATTAACTACCCATGCATGAGAATAAAACAAAATTAATTCTTTTCTCCTCCCGTACTCACCAACAGTTGCCACTTATTTTCTTTAACAATAATCTACTAGAGTGGGTGCCCCAAATACGATATCTTGGACTGATCCTGGATGGAAGGCTAAGTTTTAAATCCCATATTGAAGAAGTGGGGAGCAAGTTTAGCAGGGTTCTCGGCATAATCTATGCAATATCCAATTATATTGATCGTGAATTATTAAAAAATAGTTTACTACTCATTAGCTCATTCAGTGCTGGTCCAGAATATCATCGTTTGGGGCAGTGCCCCACGTCGTTACATTGACAAACTTGAAGTAATATTGAACAATATACTTAGGCGAATACTACGTGTTAGATGTAACGAAAACAATGTGCCTGTAATGATTTGCAGTGAAATGTACTTGTCTTTACAAATGTTGCAATGTCAGGATGTTTGCAACTATTCTTTACTTGTTTTTTTTCGATTTGTGCGTTATAATCATCCTGAAGCATTTCTAAAGTATTTCAGTCCCCTTATTCCCCAACAAAATTTTTAAATGAGACGTTCTGTTCTCAATCTTCCAACTGTGCGTGTTGACATTGAGAGACGCACTACTGTATTTTACATAGCAACGCTGCTCAATAAACTTCCTGAGCATTTATTAGATCCCATTTCTCATAATGTCTTAAAAAAACGTTTTAAAGAATACGTCATGCAATTGCATTAGCTTTTGCTCAGTGTTGCCCAACAAGTTTGTTTAACTTTCAGTGGCTACGATGATGCATTTTCCTACAGTGTACAGTACTACTTTGCCAAATACTTGCAATGTATCAAATGTGTGTGTGTGTAATAAACCTATCAAACTGTGCTATCTGATCAATCTCAGCGTGTTGTCTGGGCTAAACCAATCTCAAGGGTGCCTGCTATGAAAGGCTCTCTTTACCACTGATGCAAATTTAAATATCTTCCCTTAAATACAATATCAACAATGCATGTGCAAATAAGTATATAATACATACTGGACACTCAGTGCACATCTCACACAGCTGCAACAAAGGAATTGCAATAGAAAATGCTATAATTTAGAAACCTCAAGAAAAACTGAGGCTGTGAAGACTAACAAGGCATCCATTGGGGATATGAGCTCGTACACAATAAATTGCTACTGCTGTAGGTTAGGTTCTCGTCAGTGATCAGTAGTTTCTAACATTAGTACACATACAATTTTAGCTTACCTAGCCATTGCACATTGTTCCAATAGACAGAAAAACAAGGGACAGAAAACATGGCAAGAAACACTGGGAACCCTGGCAAGGAGGATCATCACCCACGAGAACAAGTCAAGAACAGAACGGGAATAAAAAGAAAAACCTCATTTGGAGGGCGTTTAAAAGGAAGGACGCAAAATGACCGTAGCCAGAAGGATACCCCGATGGCCTAATTTGAGCTTAGTTTAACATGCAGAGTCTTCCCGGGAGCGTGACTCCTCATAATAGATATTGGGCCATCCTAATCCTATGTATGGCCTTTCCTCTGTTTCGTAAAAGAATTTGGTAAAATAAATAAAAATATGACGGAAAATGTTTTACAGTTGCGAAATCTTGTCTGCTGCTAGTTGCATGAAAAGATAATGACGATAATGAGAGATATGGACTACGCATTTGCCCTCCCCCTAGCTCTCCCTGCCCTCAATAGCATATGATGGGTTATAGGGTAATAGTTAGCTTTGCCCATCTTATGTTATGGGGAGCAGCAACCCCAAGAGGACATGGTAGGTTACCTGAGCCTTCGGGACGTCTTTCTTTCTTGCTCACTTTGCTTCCTTCAACTTTCATACCCCTACTGACTGCTGTCGATGCTTTGTTCTGTCGTGTCGTTTTTCTCCCGATTTGCCGTTCCCATCATCGTTAAACCTGTATGAGAAAACCCTCACACATGGGTTTCACCTTTCTAGTAATGTACTACATATCCTTTTCCCATTCATTCTTGGAACAACTTTGCAGTGGTTAGGAGGGCTTAAACTAAATATTAATGATAATAATAATAATAATTGCAGCCCGTAGCTCGTCTTTCCTTCGTGCTTGCCTCGATTCTTTCCAATTCCATACTCCTGCTGGGACTCAGTTTTTTTTTTTGTTCTTCCTCTACTTTCCCGGATTGCAATTCCTAAGTTGCGTGATAGAATACACTAAGCATTGACTCCACTGTTCGCAGTAGTATTAATTATCTCCTACCCTTTTCAGACATTACTATTCCCCTGCAGAGCCAATAGATACTGTTGCGTTAAGTTCAATATTGAACGTGCAGAGTTCGACTGCAGCGCAATTTATCTTTGTATAGATACATGATACTGTCACTGTGGACAATTGGTTTTGAATAAGTAATTATAGGGTAGGTTCGAGCAAGGGTAGGTTAGATTAGAAGAAAGGTAGGTTAGGTTCGAGCATGGGTAGGATAGGTTACAGTTCTGGTAGGCCAAAGAAGCTGTGTAAAATGGGCAAGTATATATATGGGAAAATACTGAATTACAATCACCACCAAATGTAACTACGCGGAGTGGAATTTTGCATTGGTATAAATATAATGTGAAACTCGACATATCAGTGTCTCGAAAACTACTAATCTATAAACTCTTATTCAACGCATCAGATCTACCAGAATCAGGCCATAAAATGTATTGGTTTAAGCGGAGGATCTCCCAAACTAAGTAATTCCATAAATTTGATCAGCTTAGCCTCACAGGGAACCCGTCACACTGCTGCTGCAGTTCTCAGTAATGAACAGATGCAAAAACACCGTCCAGTTCAAAAACGGTAGTTAGGTATTCCATGAGCCCTGAAGCTCTAGGGCAAGGACTCTCATGAACAAGGTAATGTCTTCTGACATGCAGAGCGCACGAGAACAGTTATGCAAACAAGACAGACTTACTTGCTCGTCCAGTGTGACATCATCTCACACGTCTCTGTAATAGTTTACCTCAAGTCTGCGTTAAAAAGATGCTCTCCGCCACAGATGGCTAAACTGGACGTCGTGTGTGTACGGTGTCAACATATGTGAGATGATATCTAGGCGAAGGTTTTGCTTTAGCTGCTTGCTGCGTTTCTGCAAATTTTATAGGTCACACCTACGCACAACAGAGTTCTAACAAAGTTGCGTGTGTGCGTAGATAACGGAGGTAACTTGAAGTTAAAAGACTTACGTGCGTTAATTAGATAAATTGCCAGATCACATTACTCGCAAAGAGCCTTGTCGTGTTTTAGGTTAATTAACTGAAGAAAAATAGAACTGCGTCAAGGCGATACTTTGCTTGTTTCAAGTTGATTTTAAAAATTAAAACACCATATAAATGGGGTTAAATTTACTCATGGCAAGCAGCTGTTGAGAAGAGTGAAACGTAAAGTAGAGGCGAAGATATCTATTGCAAGGGAACTAATTGACAGCGAGCCTTTAAATAAAAGTGCAAAAAAAAAAAAAAAACTAAATGGCTAGGAGACAATGACGGGATAATATGATGAGGAATTGGTAATTCGGTAAACATCTATCAAAAAAAAAAGTAACCGTGAATTTATCTGTATAATCATAAAAATATACTTATCAGATGGATTTTCCGGAGAGGAGGTGGCACTGACTACTCTTTGTTTACTTTCTGCAACGAACGCATACCTAAATTTCTAGCGTCGTCTTGACGCCTTTCGTAACGGAAGGATTATATGTAACTTCACTGCGGCCACTTACGACAAATTCGATGATGGAACTGTGACGCCAGAAGACTTTCATTCGCCTAAGTCTGCGCCAAATACAGAAGCATAAAGAAACGCCATGGTCTGGAAGGTAGCAAGACCACTGGCAGAAAATTAGTGCGGGTTGGAGTGAGGAGCAATTTAAGTGAGGCAAAACACGACCTGGAGGATGAGATGATGCAGTAGCTGACCTTGTAGACAAGAAGCAGATGTCACTTATAAACACTCGGAAAATAATTCTACGTAATTAATGCCGCTTCATTAGAAGACGATGGTCCCTGATACCGTTATCGAAAGCAAAGCTAGAGCTTTACGACCCATGACAGACACAAGGCATTTCATGCGTCTGCTTGATTAGCAGAGCAGAGTTCGTTGCTACTGAGAAGACAACATTTGAGCATGAAGTACCTCGATCTCAAAAACGTTCTGGTGAGAGTCAAAAAAAAAAAAAAAAAAGGAGATACACTACAGTTGAGTCGCAACTTTACTGCTGTCAGTACGAAAATCTCTGTAGAAGGTGGCACAGCACAGCATGTGGTGGTGGCCAGGGTTTTATTTCTTATCTTGTCCTTCAGTAAAATTATCAGTGTTGTTTTACACTACGTACAAGCCCCATACTTCACACAAGAGTTGCACTACATTCAAGCCTTATTGAAGAATAGCAAGACAAATCGAAAGTCAGAAGTCTTCGGATACATTGCAGCGACGAACTAAGCGCCAGAGAAAGCTTGAAGAAGTGGAACGTTAGGTAGCAAAATCTCATGAGGAGGAGAAGCTGGAAAAAGATGTACAAGCCTTCCAGAAGATAACAAAACAACAGTAGTGCTTCGGCAATGCATATAATGACTCGTCTATGAAACATAAATAGGGACATTATTGGACGAAAAAGGATAGATGGTTGATGACGAGCGAGAGATGAGCGAATTTCTCAGCCGTCAGTACCAGAAAGTTTTTAGCTAAACACCAGTAACATCGAAGTTCAATTATTAGAAGGAACTGGTAACTACTTTTTGGAATGTGAATTTGCAAATTAACCCCTGAATTTACCATCGATGAACTTGGCGGAAAAAGTGCTTCAGGATCTGATGATGCTTCAGCGAAAATCCTCAATATGTGCAAGCTAAGAATTTCTTATCAGCTTTACAATATGCAGCGTAAGTAATTGGATAATGCCAAATACTTATATGTAAAGATGTAGTCATTGCTCCAAGCTTCCAAATTGGAACTAGTACGAATCCAGCTAAATATAGACCTGCCGTACTGACTAGCCCCGCAGTGAGAACGTTCGAAACTGTGATCTATAGATACCTTCTCAGTGCACCACCTAGAGAGTGAGGACCTACTCACCTTGAAACAACCTGGTTTTCGATATAAACGTTCCACTACTTCACAACAGCTGAAACGAGATGATTTATCCTAGAGTCATTGTGTCAAGGAAAGAATGTAGACGTACTATACCTAGATTTTGCGAAGGCTTTTGATAAGGTTGACCGCGGAATACTAATGTTGAAACTTTCTCGTATGGGTATCTGGGGAAAATGTCTTCGGTGACTTGAAGCATTCCTGTCAAAACTCAAAGTGTAATCGTCAACAACAGAGTCAGTATAACCTGTACTCAATTGAGTGCCACAAGGCGCCGTGCTTTGGTCTGTATTTTTCTTATCATGATCAATGACATGGAGTACGTACGGATGAGATTAGGCAGACCATTCCTCATTTGCTGACGATACACGAATATTAGCTGCTGTACAATCAGTGGATGACGTGCTGTCAGCCCAACGAGAAAAAGATCTGCCAATGATCGATAAAAATAAAAATAAAAACTTTTAAAGGAACCAAATTCGAGCTGCTGAAATACGAAAAAAATTCAATATTCCTTGAACCCACACAATATACTACCAGTGAGGGACATGACATTGAAAGAAGGACAGTTTTAAGAGATCTTGGGGTAAAAATGCGAAGAACATACGGCTAGAGTTTTCGCTGTGGGAAAGAAGGGGAGCTGATGGGTTTTACGAACTTGAGGGCTTTTCTCCCCTCATTTACGGTGACAAGAGTTAGAGCTCTTCAATGGTCGTGCTCATGTAAGCTCCAAAACTACAAGCCTGGGTCTGTGTCTCCAGAATGATCCCATTACGTGCAGTCCCTGGATGAATTGTTAGACGCAGTCTGATTTTTTTGGTACCCACTTTGCATTTTTCAAAACATATCTGGATAAAAAGCTCATTTCAACTACCCAAGGGTTATAAATTAAAATTATTTCAATTTTTTGTCCAGACAGTCCCGAAATATGGAGAGTAGGTGCCAAAATATCAGGCTGCGTCTAATATATTGTCCAGGGGAATATAGTACAAATTAATAAACTTGACATCAACCTTCATAATGGCCAACTACCACCTACAATAAGTACCCGGTATCCAGCCGTATCGAAGATAGCCTTGGAGTGAATATGTGCTATTATACTTCTACCACTTGCTTTTGCAATTTTTCAGCTTGTCGAAATTTTTCTAGTTAAATTTGCTTCAAAAGTTTTGCTTTCCGAAGTATTGCAGCCTTGAAATTGACAAACAAATTGACAGACGAATCGATATAGATCGATCTTTCTGTTAACTTTCATGATTGATAAGAAACGTAAAGAAGAAGATATCTTGACTTAACAGGGATGTGTTCGCTGAAAAATTTTAGGGCTAATAAGAAAAGCTCAGTAATCCTAATCAGAAACGCATAAACTTTTTCCTATGAAATTTACGGGTTAGCGCACTTATCAAATTGGCCCTGCAATTATTCCTCTTTGTATAAAAAATTCTACTTGATGTTACAAATGTTACCGCTAAAAAACAAAAATGCCATGTAAACAATGGATTCCTGAGATTGTTTTGTGTTTTAAAGTTATTACAACTGTTACAGATGCTGCCTTTTTCATTGGCACTGCTCCAAACAGAGTGCCTGACTGCATGAGCATAGTCAATATGACCTATATAGAAAATTATGCAAGAGCAGGAGCAGCTCCAGCAACCGGTACAGGAACCTCGTTGCCCGTCTGCCAGCAGCGAATGTGGCAAAATTAGAACGAAACTGTTTGGCTGCTCCAGAATAGGAGCATCAGTCATCTATATTATAATTCTACTTGTCCTTCCGTTAGTTAGTACGAAGTTACGTCGTACGACCGTGACGCTTCCATTAGTAATAAATAGGGAGAAATGAGTGTATCTCTGAGGTAACCTTGATGCTTCCTGGAAATGGATCAGTAGGAAGAACAGGAGAAGCAGTTAAGTTCAAATTTAAGCTGCTACATTTTTGACCCTTCGTATGCATGATGCGGGTCCAAGGGCATCATAATTGAGGAACAATTATTTTGTTCTGTAGAATTTCCACAGGTTCCTTCAGTGTTGGAAGGAGAAAATTAGGATGATACTGGTCTGAGATACACTAAAAAAAACAAAGCACCAAGGTGACTGTTTCTAACGTTAGCATAACTTGTAACATCGTCTCAGGAAGATGAAATAAATAGGCTCATGACTAAAACTGATTAAAATTAGACGTTTCGGGACCTGATCCCATCATCATTATATCTGAAACGGAGACAAATCGATCTTTATTCCTACTATATAAGTACAAGCTTCACATCAGAAAGGAAAAAACGAATTAAAATAAATAAGAAAGAAAAATATAGCTTTTTGCGATAAACAGGGGATGGGAACTATTTTGGTTATTAAGAGGTGGTTTTTCTTTTAAAATGTAGAAGGACTCTAAAATTCTTAGGTCGGAAGGGTCATGACAAGAACGTAAAATTTTAAAATTTGACATTTGTCCTGGACTATTGCATTTTTCACTATGCAGGCGCACGGCAGAAAAATGACGGCGATGCTAGCACGCTACTAGTACGACTGCTCGTGCCCATATGATGCTCAAATACTTTCGTGCGAAGCGTACGACAACTGCTACCAATGTAGCTCGATGCACATTGTGCACAACTGAATTTATACTCGAGAGATTTTCGCACATCGGCAGAAAGCTGGTCTTTATAAGGAAAAAATGTTCTTATTGAGAAGCTATTACTTAAGATGATTTTAAAGTCAATATTGCTTAAATAAACAGATAATAATGAACGCAATTCGTGTTTAAATTTTTTTTATTAGGGGCCAAAGTGTGGAATAGAAAAGAAAAACTGTTCCTTTCCACTGTCTTCTCTTGAAATGTTTTATTATTGTGAGGAAAGGAACTTGTTGATGATTGATTGAATAATCTGGGAAACCCTTATTTGAGAAAAAAGATCTGAGGAAAGTGAATTAGTCATGCAAAATCATGAAACTAGAGCAAATCTTATAGGCACGAAATAGTAAGGTTTTGATGCTATTGACCTTAGAAACTCGTGGCCAAAAGCTCAAAAAACTACTACATAAAAAAGTACTTTTCCTAAAGACAGAAGTTTCAAATTGTTCAGGTCCTTTTGCAACTAAAACATCTAAGAAGGGAAGACACTCGTTCTATTCACTTTCCATAGAAAATCTAATATTGGGATGCTTGCAGTTGAGGTAATCAAGAAATTTTCTGGGGTGGGATTCATGAGTAAAAAGAAGGAAGGTGTCATCCACATAACGTTGATAAAAAACAGGGCAAACTTCATCGGGACAATCTGACAGCCATTTTGTCTCATAATAACAAATAAAAATATTCGCCAATGTTGGAGCAAGTGGCAAACCCATTCCTTTGCCAACTTTCTGTTTATAAAACTGTCCACTAAAAAGAAAAAAGGAATTTAATACAGAATGTTCCAGAAGAGCTTTAAAATGAAGCCGACCTAAGCCTATGACAGTCACTAGAGGATCTGCAAATAAAAGTTTCAAGCATACGTCTTTGCTCTCACGGATGAAAATATTCGTAAATAAATTTTCAATATCAAATGAAACCATGACGTACATATTTGGGTTTGCCCCTTGCCCCGACATTGGCGTATATTTTTAGGTGTTATTATGAGACAAAATGGCTGTCAGATTGTCCCGATGAATTTTGCCCTGTTTTTTATCAACGTTATGTGGATGACACCTTCCTTCTTTTTACTCATGAATCCCACCCCAGAAAATTTCTTGATTACCTCAACTGCAAGCATCCCAATATTAGGTTTTCGATGGAAAGTGAAAAGAACGGGTGTCTTCCCTTCTTAGATGTTTTTGTTGCGAAAGGACCTGAACAATTTGAAACTTCTGTCTTTAGGAAAAGTACTTTTACGGGATTAGGTAGTAGTTTTTTGAGTTTCTGCCCACGAGTTTCTAAGGTCAATAGCATCAAAATCTTACTATTTCGTGCCTATAAGATTTGCTCTAGTTTCATGATTTTGCATGACGAATTTACTTTCCTCAGATCTTATTTTTCAAATAATGGTTTCCCAGATTATCTTGTTCAATCAATTATCAACAAGTTCCTTTCCTCACAATACCAAAGCTTTTCAAGAGAAGACAGTGGAAAGGAAAAGTTTTTCTTTTCTATAGCATACTTTGGCACCCAATCAAAAAAACTTAAATAAGAATTGCGTTCATTATTATCTGTTTATTTTAGCAATATTGACTTTAACATCATCTTAAGTAATAGCTTCTCAATAAGAACATTTTTCCTTATGAAGACCAGCTTCCTGCCGATATGCGAAAATCTCTCGTGTATAAATTCAGTTGTGCACAATGTGCATCGAGCTACATTGGTAGCAGTTGTCGTACCCTTCGCAGGAGAGTATTGAGCATATGGGCAGGAGCAGTCTTACTAGTAGCGTGCTAGCATCGCCGTCATTTTCTTCCGTGCGCCTGCATAGTGTAAAGTGCAATAGTCAGGTGCAAATGTTAAATTTTAAAATTTAACGTCCTTGTCATGACCTTTCCGACCTAAGAATTTTAAAGTCTTTCTACATTTTAAAAGAAAAACCACCTCTTAATGACCAAAATAGTTCCCATCCCCTGTTTCTCGCAGAAAGCTATATATTACTTTCTTATTCATTTTAATTAGTTTTTTCCTTTCTTATGTAAATTTTGTACTTATATAGTAGAAATAAAGATCGATTTGTCTCTGTTTCGGATAAACTGATGATGGAATCAGGTCCTGAAACGTCTAATTTTAAGAGTTTTAGTCATGAGCCTATTTATTTCACCTTCCTGAGACGATATTACAAGCTTTACTAACGATAGAAACAGTCACATTGGTGCTTTGTTTTTTAGTGAAGACTAGGCTTTTAGCCACTCGCTGTAATGATGTAATTGGTCTGAGATATCGCTGAAGAACATTGCTTATGTTATGTGGAATTTCCCCAGGTTTCAGCAAGCAGAATATATTTTAACTAACTAAATCTTGTAAGATTTACAAAATGAGGAGCAGCATTGTAGTCTTCCGGGAGGAGTTTGGCGGAGCATATGCATGGTGCGCTCACCTCCAAGTCAAGGATCCAAGGACGGTGGGGACACGCTCGATTGGGCACTAAATTTAGGCTTTTGACGCTTGGCTTGCTCGGAATTTCAGGCAGGTGCTGTGGCTTCGTTCTGTCGAACTGAGTGCAGGCATTGACCATCAATCTGTTGCCTTTGAGAATTGCAAAAACTGAATATTGCTACGGGAAAATTAGTTTTTAGCCGGCTTAACGTCATTGGGTTGCTTCTAATACTTCCAATACGATTCAGAGTAGCAAAGCTAAAGCTTGTGCTTGGAGTTTCGGACATGCTAACCCTACAAAGGGAGACCTGAGGTGTATTGCACCTCACCCTGCAGAAATTTGCATTGTTATTGCTTTCAAATTTCAGCTGAGTTGCTAGAAACTTGTGACTTTTCCTAACATGACATTTTTCGTGTTTTGTGTGAAGATTCGAGTGAAAATACCATACATAAGTAAAAATACCATACCTGCGCTATAGTGCACCGCACACTGCATTCGTATGGCCGGCAGCCCCGTACGCTACAACTTTCGTTTATACTGTATATCTGCATGTAACTTCATCCCAGGGTTATAATTACTGATGGACAACAAAGCTTTATACACATTATTTATAATAAATATGACCGCCTTAGCTAAATGAGGCTACATCAGTGTAGGCGCAGTCCCTTGTATATTGCATCATTTAATAAATATTGTTGTGTACACTCGTAGTACACTAATTGTTCGGCGTACGTAGACAGTACAGTCCCTGCAATACAGCAGGCACCCCACAGTTCCCGAACACATGCACACTGCCTGCACTGGTGAGCAAACTGCCACAGTTATCGTACAAAATGTATATGGCTGTATGCTTTCTGCCTTTCTCTTAGAAATGTTCATATTATGGTGTCTTATTATAATTTACCATTGAATTGATGATTCTAATTATATCTCAACGCATGTATGAATGTCTGAAGAGTATGCATGTTGATTTTTTATTCAAAATACCAATAAATAATGAATTTATTAGCAATTCATTAGGCTGCGGTACATTTCGCCTCACTTCTCCCATAATAACTCTTCGCTAGGGGTCTCCCTTTGTAGGGTTAAGCCTCGAAGGTTTAATGTCGGTACCCACTCGAACGTGTTCTGAGCGTCCGAGGCTTGACTTGTCCGATACTACAGACACAAGCTTTGGCTTGGCCTCTTTGGAACACATTGCAAGTGCTAGAAGCAACGCGACTAAGACGAGCCTGCTCAACGCTCCATTGTACTGAGCAACATTGAATATGTGGTCAAGGGTAATCGATTAAGGGTCGTTGCCTGCAGCTCAGTTCAATAGGCCGACGTCCTCGTACCTGCACGAAGCTTCGAACAACTCAAGCCTCGAAGGCCTAATTTTGGGGCCCAATCAAACGTGTCTTGTGACGACTCACTCGAACGAGCCCTAGATGTCCCTGACGAATTCTGGATGCAATGAGAATCACAGTGCCTATACATGGTTAACATGATAATTAAGATAGAAAAATAGTATGCAATTGTTCATCTAGTTTCCTGAGATATGAAAAAGAAAGAAAGAGCCAATTCACGGACGAAAAGTGAAAGAATTCATAAATTTTATGTGCAGCTTAACATTGTATTCTCTGTCCTGTAGCGGTGGTATCACGCCATTTTTTACTTCTGTATTTTCAAAAGAATAGCTACTTTCAATGTAAAATTTTCACCGCAATGTTTACATTTAATTTTTTGGCTTCCACAAAAAATACTGTTACGTATGATGTCTCCCGGACGCTCAAATTCACATCGGTCTACGTGCGGGCGGCGTTCAAGTTCGTGAGTTGTGCCTGCTCGCTGTATTGCAGATTAGGTTAGGTTATAAGGTTAGGTTAGGTTACGTAAGGTTAGGTAAGCTTAGTTTAGGAAAGCTTAGGTTAGGTAAGGTTATTTTAGGTTAGGTAAGGTTAGGCTAGGTAAGGTTAGGTAAGGTAAGGTTAGGTTAGGCTAGATTTGGTTAAGTCGTGCTAATTGTAGTGCTTCTGGTGCTTGCTGTGTTGAAAAAATGCTGATTTGAACGCACACACAGAGATGAGCGCACACGGAATGGCGAGTTTGACGCCAGTGCCTCCCGGACTTTTCTGCCCTAGTCTTCTGACTGCTGACTGTAACGGCTTTCTTTCGTCATTGATGCGTCATGAAGTGGCACGCGCCGACTTAAGTGTGTTAGGGCTAGTTCGATTGGTCAATGTCACTCTAAAGCACGTCGCTCGTCAGGAGCCTCTGACGGATGCCTTGGTCCTGCCTCGTTCAGGTGCTAAGCACGAGTCAATAACACGTGAAACGGCCGCAAACTCAACCGTACTCCTTATGTGGAATTTTCAGTAATCTTAGGCGTACTTGGGTTGCTTTTAACACATGCACCATGAGTCTTAGCGGCAAAACCTACGTTTTTGTCTGAGGTTTCGAGTGAGTGAGATTGTCTCTATATCGTCTCGTTATCTATAGATAATTTACATGGGTATTAATACATATGTATTTGCGTGTCTTTACTTTTAACTGCTTTGGATATAAGCGTTCGAGTGCATATGTAGCCGAACTTCTAACTAAATGTGATATACGTAGCTATGCTTCAACAAACATGGATATTTAATGGTGAGCTTCCAAATAATGTAAAACCTTAAGGGTCGCTCTCAATTTCGGGAGTGGACAGTACTGAGAAAATCTCCGTTGGCAGAGCCGGTCTCTCATTCCTACTGTCTAACAGTGTGAAAAAAATGTTAAGGTGTGTAAATATGACACAAATGTCAGAAATTGAAGCATTGCTTTTACATGTGTATTTGTCAGATGCGTCATATGGTGCAGACTAGCAGAATAAATACATTGCAGTATTGGAAAGTATATCCAAAACAACAGCAACTTCGAATGTCTGTGTTTTTGGAGACTTGAATGCAAGCCCTGCACTGTTATGCACAGTAGGCTGTGTGACATGTTCTTAGAACATAACATTACATTTGCGGATGTTTTCATGCTTCGTTCAAATACAGTGCATTTACTCGCATTACTAATAGGGATGGTGTCACTTGGCCTCATCACATTGCTGTCTCAATGAATATTCAGAATAGGATTGCAAACAGTAAGATAGGGCAGTATAGTCCGTTATCTGATCATTTGCCTCTTTCCTGTGATATTAGCTTATGTCACCCACTTACTGAGGTGCGACATGAACAGGCCGCATGTGAGCGTGTGAACTAGAATTTCAATGATAGGACTTTTGTCCGCGCCTTCTAGCTTAGTTTGAGTGACTGTCTGGGGGAAATTATCACTAACATTGATACTACCACTTGAGGAGGGCTATGGGCTCTCTTGTCTGACATTCAATCTGCCATTTTTCAATCTGGGCGTCGTATATTTGGCATTGTACGTAACAGAAAGAGGAGAAACGTGTCAAGCGGGAATGAACATGTCCGTGAACTTCACGAATCTAGCCGACAAGCATTCAATGTGTGGAGAGAAGCAGGGAGGCACGTCATGGATAACGGTGGATACAATAAAATAAGCTACAGAGCAGATGCCGAAATCTCCTTCAGCAAGTGCGTAGGCGTGAGGACGAGCTCAGAGCAGAAAAACTAAGTAGTAAACTAACCCAAAATAGGGGCGTTGACTTCTGGAGGAAATAAAAAGTCTAGAACCGAAGGTGTACACTGTTGCAGTGTCAATAAATGGAGTCACAGCAAGAAGTAACATTGATGAATTCTGGAAAACCCATTATGAAAGCATCATGAACTGTTATGATGACAATAATCATAAAGACAATGTTGATAGTATTCTAAATAATATGAGCTCACCTCATGACCAATGAACAATATCGGACGACGAAGTCCGTGAAGCATTAAAGCTACTTAAAAATAATGCAGCTACTGATGCGGACAATGTTGCCGCTTAAGCCTACAAATACGGCCTTCCGAAGCTTATAACCCAACTTGCTGCCTTCCTTACAGATTGCCTAACTCTGTGTTTCCCCTCAGACAATCTAATGCAGGTCATAATATCACCAGTTGTAAAAAGTATGGCAAAGTGTGTGTTAGACTAGAGCAACTATCTCTCCGGAGTAGTCTTACGTCACTTTCAAAGTTAGTAGAACTGGTTCTTGAGAGACGTCAAGTGTATGTGGACGCTAAAGATAACAAGTTTTGCATTAAAGCACAACACGGTACGGAAATAGCTGTCTTTCCACTAAAACAAGATCAAAATTACTTCACCGACAATGGCTCTCTAATGTATCTGTGTTTTCTAGACGCTACAAGGCAGCAGTTGATAGAGTGCGCCATTATGCTCTGTTTAAGTTTATGTTGGAGAAACAAATACCTCCTTATGTTGTAAGAACATCCACTAACATTAAACCAGTAAATGCGTTTAGTTATGCTAACGACATGGTGCTTGCCTCTTCCCATGCTCCAGGATTACAAAAGTTGCTTGCACATACCGAGAGCCAAGCGAATAAACTTTGTATTGAGTATAATACGTAAAAAGAGTTTGCATATATATTAGGCCTATAGTGGAGCAGCTTAATGTGATTTTTTGCCAGAATCATTCATTTGGTGATACAAGCATGAAATTTGGCATC
Organism: Parhyale hawaiensis; assembly: GCA_001587735.2. Lineage (NCBI taxonomy): Eukaryota > Metazoa > Arthropoda > Malacostraca > Amphipoda > Hyalidae > Parhyale > Parhyale hawaiensis. Next base: position 22,505,319 of record LQNS02015106.1, on the reverse strand, counting down.
AATAGTCTCTATAAGTAACTTTTTCAGAAAAAAGTGCTGGCCATCAAAAATTCCAATATGGCGACCATTTTTTTCAAGATGGCCGCCAGCAAACCACAAATTTCCATAAACGTTCATTTTTCCAACTCTTATGCCTAAAAAGGACTGTTAATGCAAGGATGACAAAGTGGATAACCTGTTTTTGCCTATAAAATGCCTCACTCCATACAAACCCCTGAATTAACCCATTGAGAAATTGTGACCAAGGCGGCACATCTCACGAGGATCAAATTAAGTACCACCGTTTTTTCCACAGAAGGAGAATTTTGCAGAATATTATGACGAGAGTGTATGTCGCTCACTACCAGGGCACACTGGTGACAGACAC
>LQNS02015106.1:22476763-22500779 GCA_001587735.2 Parhyale hawaiensis | reverse complement strand
GTTAGAGAAGCAAAGAATCTGATGATAATGAACCGAACGGGCCGCTCCTTGATGGGCAGAAGAGGAGGGCCGAATAGCGGGTGGTCTATGCCCAGCTAAATAACACCTGCTTTTATTACCAAAGCGAAGACTGTCGTGATGGCGACCCAACGGGTCACGGGTCGTCTAGTATTAAACTAAAACTCTGTGAACCTTGCTTGTTTGTGTCTTGTTTGCACACAGTTTTTTTTACTTTTAGAAGGGAGGAAATTCGATGGACTAGGGTAGGGCCTCCAGCATCTGACACAGCTTCTTCGCTTATAGACGGGAAGAAATTCGTAGGACTATGGCCTCTTTCCATGGATTAGCTCTTTAATTCGATTGTATCTGTGATACGCACGTGGAACCTGCCCCTTTGTTGCAAGAACGGGCACGATAATTTCAAAGTTGCTACGGAAAATACAACTGGAATACGTAACATATAAATCGAATTTGCTTTCATTAGACAAGCATAGAATCTGTTGACAGTGAGCCGTATGGGCAGCTGCTTGACGGGCAGGAGAGGACGGACGAATAGCGTGTGGTTTATGACCAGCTAAATAAATAAGCACAGACAATCGTGATTATTATTATGATATTCAGAAGTTTAAGCCTCCATTTCCACAACAAAGGCGATGTCACAGAGGAAGATGAAGGGACACGTAGTGTGATAACAGACACGTGGAACCCTTGCACGAGGGTGTTCCCACACAGGATCAACGCGCATGGGAACAGCTAGTTGGGAAAGAAGAAGAACAGATGGAAGAAAGATCAGTATGAGTAACTGGTGAGAAAGAAGCAAAATGGACACGAAAGACAGACAAGACGATCGTGATGACGACCCAACGGGTCACGGGTTGTCACGGGTCACAATAAACTAGCCTTTTTAGATGTAGCTGTTGATCGCGTTGACAATGTTTTTAGGACATCTGTTTACCGTAAATCAACATTTTCAGGATTAGGCACCAATTTTGTTAGTTACTGTGACAACCGATTGAAATATAGTAGTGTTACGACATTTACACCGTGCTTGGAATGTTGGTTCTCATTTTATCAATCTGCATTTAGAGTTTGAATTTCTTAAGCAATACTTTATATCCAATGGCTTTTAGTCTACTTTTATAGAGAGGAAAATGAATTCATTTTTAGATAGAATTTACTCTGGTGGCATCAATCAACCAGTTAATAATTGTACATACTTGGTTCTCCCCTTTTTTGGCCCCCAGTCCTGTAAACTAAGGACAGATCTCCTTAAATTGCTAACGAAATATTTCCCTGCACTAAATTTTTTTAATATCATTTTAGTCAACAAGTTCAGAATTGGTTCCCTGTTCCACTATAAGGACCGCCTGACTGAGCCTCTGCGTTCGTCTCTGGTATATATTTTTAGTAGTTCCAAGTGTGAAATTTAATGTGCTACGTTGGTTCCACCAGTCGTAGCCTTTTTACCAGAGTTGCCGAGCACAGAGGTGTCAGTTCCAGGACCGGTATACCTTTATCCACCCCTTCCCATTAATCTATTCGTGATCACGCCTTTCAGTGCAATAGTGCAGTTTCCATTTGTGATTTCAAAATAATTGCTTCCACCATTGGTATTCAGAATTTAAGAACCATAGAATCACTGTACATTCACAAACTTAAACCAGAACTCAATGATATGCAAAGTGCCACCTCTCTCTTTGTCACCGGCTGTTCTTAAGTAGGTTTTTAATTCAGTTTATTTTGTTAACATTTATTGGAAACTTTCCAGTTAAATGTGATTCTTTATTCATTTCAGAATTGCTGATGATCGATGGGCCGATTGCGTCCGAAACATTCATTTTAATAATTGCGAACTATTTGAATTTTAGTAAATTTTATTGAGATGCCTACTTTTACTTCCTATCTAGCTTTATTGTGTTTATAGTTCAACTAAATTCTCAAGTGATATCAAATTTTATTATCTAATATGTATCTACGGTGGCAACGCATAAGCACTATTGTCTGACGGAGGCCAAGCAGACCTAGACGAAAGTTATTTCTAAAAGCACGACTATTTAGATTTTATTTCTAATCTTTCATGTACCCACAGCAGCAGCATACCATGTGTGTCTAACTTCTGTGCTAGAGGTGCCAGGATCGAGCCTGCCTTCCGAGCGATCTTTGCGGCATCCGGCGAGCTCAGTCATCAATTGCTTGGTATGCAGAGCCGAGTAGGGGTACTTGGCTGACCAGGAATGGGAGGGTGGGGGCCGAGGGTCTTTGAACCTTCCGTTTCGGCGCCAGAGTTCTTAGCTACCCGTGGTCGGCTGCAGCTGTACTTACTCCTCTGGGGCCAGTTGGCCTATATTTGTCGGAAAAACCAGTGTGTGTGGGTTTCCCAGTGGAGGGTACAGTCAAAGTTAACTTTCCAATCTGTTAGTGTGTATTTCTATCAATGGACGTTCTACGGTGCCCTGATGCATGGTGTTCTTGCATGGAGTAACATTAGTGAGGTTGGGAGCAATATAGTCACCGGAGTACGGCGCCGCTGTCTCTAGGCAATAGTCAGCGAGTATTTCTGCAAGAACTCCTTGTTGACATTTCCATATAAGCACCAAGACAGACTTAAATGATCAAATATTGGCGATGATCGGTTTGTCTGTTTGTGCGTTTGACTTATGTTTGTCAGTATGCTTGTTACCAGCATAACTCAAAAAAGTTTGGAACGGATCTCCAATAAAATTGCAGAAGTTGTTATTAATGACGCAAATCATTAGATTTTGGTGTTGATACATAGTAAAAATCGTATTTTCAGAACCAGCTTTGATGTTTCGTTGCCAGTGCCTCGCTTGGCGGAGGTATGCGCTCTCAGAGTGCTCTAGTATTGGCTATATTTTATAATAAAACATTGAGAAAAATGAGCAAAAGTGCTTTAAGCAAACAAAGGCAATGCTTTAAACAAAATCAGTGTTTCTCAGCTCATAACACCATAGTATTTGAAGTTGCTGTCGGTGTCGCTTTAGAGGCCGAGGTAACACGGGTGACACCGAAGGCCAGATTGTAACAGGCCTCTGGTGCCTGTCCCGACCAGTGTCGCTGCATAACCGAGCGATATACACTTCAGCTCTCTCGAACTGCATCCACTTCTGACTTGCCCCTTCCTTTGGGAGGGTCTACCCATTTCCTCGACAGGCAAGACATCAGCCATCCTCACAGCCTAAGTGAGGAACTTATCTCGGTTTGCTGAAAAACCAACATAAAGTATGTGACTTATTAAATCTACACATTTGGAATTTCACGCTTTATTAATTTTATAGATTTACCAATGAAACAACCACTGGCGCCTGTGGTACAAAGTTCCTGCAAGATCCGACAGATGCAGTACACCCGAGGCCATCAAGGGAGACAGCGCGAGTTACTCACTCGGCAAAGCTTCACACCTCGCCAGTGAGGGGATCCGTTGTGCTCTGAAACAACGCATCGCGACATAAAAAATTCGATGCGACAAGCTGCGTCGCTCACGGCAGGTGCGGCAACGCTCCGCTCAGCTTTAGGGCACTCGACCATCAGTGGAGAGTTTACAGTTAGTTCTTATCACTGCAGCTGGCAGTGATGCTGGTCACGAAACTCTTCACTAACAGGCTACGCTGCAGAGATCAAGGGCTCTTGCGTCAATGAGTGTGACCCACCTTACGCAACTTGTGACGTAATGGCGGCTTCACACCACAGTCAAATGAAAGTATTCCTTCAACTCAGCATTCGAATGTCTTGTTGCCATGGCTGTGAGTCTACCGAAAGATTTACTAAATTGTTAGCTGCGACATTAGCAGGCTTAGCAATGTCAGTACGCAAATCCAGATATCTCTTCGTCACCTCGAAGCTGTGCACGTTTCAGCCGTAGACGAATACAGCGGCTAATTTAGACAGAGAGATGAGAGAAGGCGTTAATTTGACTGTGATGTAAATCCGTATTCAGGAGCCAATTAGCATTACTGAAACGAAAAATAGCTGTTCCATTGGTTCCAGATCAGTTAGGATTGAACAGCGAACGAATGCTACGTAAATATAACAATATCTGTATTTCACGGTAAACTGCTATGAATGAAATCATTATCAGTGACGCTGCACTGTGTGACATAGTGATAAAATCAAGCTCCTGAGAACAAGTAGAAGAAGAAATGGAAATGCTGGAAATCGCTTGAAATATCCCCATATGCATTGAATTTATGGGGAATTCGAGTTAAAACTGCAACATTGAATGCCTGAACTAGGCAACGAGGCAAACAATGAAGTTCTATGGAAGAACAAACAAGAAATTTACTACGGAGCATCCGAATAGAGAGCTTTGTTGTAGAAAGTGTGCCCAAGAAATCCAAGGAAAACTGCTTACAGGATTCGAAAGTGTCATGATTCCTGTGTGTCCAGCATCTTCTCCTGTCTCTGACCCAGATGCACAAGGGTATATTATGTTCCAATGGGAGACTGGTAGTTGTGAAATTACTGGCCAGACGTGGCAGCTACAGGTTCTAGTGTACGCATGAGTCGAACAAAATCACGAAGATACACATACACCTATAACTTTAATGTCACTCTACCAGTAGAACTTAACGCAAGATATTTGTCACAGTAAATAAGTTGTGAAAAAGTAAAGAACATTGGAAGTATCGGGTTGCACAAAAAGTTCGCGCTGATTTTCAAAGGAAAGAAAAAGGTCAATAAATAAAAGCTATTACAAGCCATTATACTGTTTATCAACCAAATAGGTTTAGACTTTCTGGCACTTCTAGAGCTGTGTAATGTGGGTTAGTCTCAATTATTGATTTGTAGAAGATATTCTGCCTGATCGCTCTTTATCAGTAAGTCTATAATCTTCATCTCGGAAAATCGGGAACCACAGCCGTACAGCTCTTTCGGACAAAGAATCATTGCTGCACCCTGCAGAAGTTTCTTTGGTTGCTTGTGAGACATTTTTCTTCTATGGAAATATAAAAAAAAAAACAGCCATCCAATCTTCCATTTCAAAGGGTTACAGAATTAATACAGGCAATAGGATCTCAAACCTTCTACAACGAAAGATACCTTGAACTGTACTCTTAATGGAGGTGTAGTTCAAAAATCGTCTCTTCCGGACTCCATCATATATGTTCTAACATAAGTCAAATGATGAACAACTAAAAATCGACGAGAACTCTCCGGCGAATACAGTTGAATGGTAGTGATAAAATAGAAGAAGAAAAACATCAATTCTAATTTGAGAGACGATAATGAAGTAAGTGAAAGCAGCAGGTTTTTTTGTGTCAGAACAAGTTGCTCCCTTCAGGACATCCATGGAAGCAGGTGAGAGAGAAGTAACAGGTGCTCCTCACCTGAACAAGCGAGCATAATCATCAAGCGGGTAACTCAAGAGGAAGTAGGACAGGAAGCAGAGAGGAAAACTGTCCGCCTGCCAAGACACCAGTTTAGAAACGAGACACCTGAGTGAAAATTTCCAAGCAGACATATATATATATATATGGCCATTTCTATGAGGAGTTTCTAATGTTGTGTTCGGTACATCATTTGGCGGTCCACACTTTCGGGTGCTGTACTTGTCAATCTCCGCTGAGCTCGCAGTAAGCTCTAGGACACCTATGCAAAAAAGATGAGGTCTGCTAATACTGCGTTAGATACTAGGAAGTGAAACAAAGCTGAAAGTACTCATGAAGCGTCTTCTAAAACTAAACAAAGGAGACTCGTCATTGAAACTCTTAACGTATCGCAATCTCGCACGAAAAGAGATTGGCAGTCACTAAGCAATTGAGTCGAGGCCCTCTCAACTCCCAGACACAAATTTGTCTGAGTTCCGAACAGACACTGCGGACACACATGGCACTGCTGCCTAGCCATCTTCGCTTTCGCTTTGCTACAACAGGCCTTGAAGAAAAGCTCTGCCTACTCTGCACACACTTAATCACTTGGATGAGCTTCATGGGCTTGTTTTATGTTCATTAAATGCAACAGCTCTCTTGTAGCCTCTTGTGGCGCTTCTGAGCACTGATGATGACAGTCGATATAGCAGCACAGGACGCAAGATATTCGTCCTTAAAGCGTGCGCAGACAGGCAACATCTTCGCTGATGCCGACAGAATAAAACAGCCTGAATATCAAAGTTTGCCGCCATATGCTTGCAGTTAATTGTTTGCAGGTGAAATTATTTAGAGTTGCTTAGAATACGAATGGAACATATTTAATAATTTCTAATGCCTGTTTACAAGCCAGTTTTTTATTTAGTGCACAAATGTAGCACTGAGCCATTGAACATTTTCTAGCTTGTAAACGAAACTTTAAGGTGTACGTTTTCTGCTGGCTACCATAGTTTTAGCCCGGCGACAAATCCACTATAGCGTTTGACGTTGTAGTTGGAACCTCTATAATTTAAAGTTAAGATTTGACAAAGAAACTGGCTATCCATACCGAAGTAGTGAATGGGTAACGGGAAAAACAGATCGTAAGTTGCAATGAGCAGCTCGTATACGACGAATGAAATAACTCGCTAAGTTCTATTCTGCTGAAGTCACTCATCAGGCAACTGTTTCCAGAGTCTTGTAGAGCGTTTTTGTAGGCGAACTGCCACTGCTGGCAACTTTTGCTTCTCGTCTGCATTGGCCGTAGGAGCCGCGAAAGTTGAAGCGAAAACGGGCATGAGTTTTTCTACGCTCAGCCGTACTTACCTGGTCGTATTATGAAATTACGATGAAAGTACAGAGATAGTAGTATCATAGTATTATCAGCACTAGTGGTGTAGTAATTCATTGACAGTTCTTATATAGGCTCATAGGCAGAAAGCGAGCCAGCAACAATATGTAACATAAGAAGATTAGGGAAAAGATCAGGGACCCTCAACCCAGGGCATGTTCCATTGGGCACCAAAATTAGGCCTTCAAGGATCGACTTGTTTGAAACTTGTCGCAGGTGCGCTGGCTTCAACCCACTAAATTGAGTTTGAGCCATTAACCCTCAGTATAGGCGACTTCTAGAAACTTAGTCTAACTCCGGCATATGGAGGTTTCAGCCGGCTCAGTGCAGATGCGCTGAATGCAACACTTGCAACACGAGCCTAAGCAACAAGCCAAAGCTTCTGTCTCAAGGTTTCCGATAAGTCAAGGCTATAAAGAAGGTTTGTTTTCGCATCCAATCGAATGCGCCTTCAGTACGACTGCATCGACTGCATCTCTATGGCAATAACTCATAGAGTGCCGGGGCGTATGTTCCGGTGTCTCTTTGGGAATGGGCCTATTGGTTCGCCTACTGCCGCCTATCTAGTCTATAGTGAGACTATCTTGTTCCTACGCCCTACGCCGCATTCATACTACTTATCTGATAATTGCTCCTATGCCGCATTCATATTACTCATTTGACAGTTGCTCCTATGCCGCATTCATATTACTCATTTGACAGTTGCTCCTATGCCGCATTCATATTACTCATCTGATAATTGCTTCTATGCCGCATTCATATTACTCATCTGACAATTGCTCCTATGCCGCATTCATATTACTCATTTGACAATTGCTCCTATGCCGCATTCATATTACTTATCTGATAATTGCTCCTATGTCGCATTCATATTACTCATTTGACAATTGCTACTATGCCGCATTCATATTACTCATCTGATAACTGCTCCTATGCCGCATTCATATTACTCATCTGATAATTGCTTCTATGCCGCATTCATATTACTCATCTGACAATTGCTCCTATGCCGCATTCATATTACTCATTTGACAATTGCTACTATGCCGCATTCATATTACTCATCTGATAATTGCTCCTATGCCGCATTCATATTACTCATCTGATAATTGCTTCTATGGCGCATTCATATTACTCATCTGACAATTGCTCCTATGCCGCATTCATATTACTCATCTGATAATTGCTGTCGCACGCATGTGCACCGCAGACTCTGAGTGTCCGTCTGAACCGAACATTATCCGAGTAGCTGACACGCTGTATTTTTACGGTTCTAATAACTGACAGATATTTTTGTTGTAGGCCTCGTTTTGGGATATGCCGGAAGCTTACCAAATAGCAGTGAATGGCAAATATTGGGCTTTATAAGAGGAGTATAGATGATACGGAAGAAAGCAGAGAGTGGAGCACACACACAAATGTTCAGTAATTTCTCAAAACCATAGTGCTGGTGCAACAGTTGTTTATATGCTTATAAATACGTTAAAAGCAACATATAACTCAGTTTCTAGAAGATTACGTTATACATAGATAGAACGAGTAAATTTTGCAAAACGACTGGAGATAAAATTATTCATAGTCAGGAGTATCGTCGTAAATGCAAAGATGCTTCATTGATCCATTGTCGTGCTGTCATCCCTAGGTCTTCTATATAGACAGGTAGAAGTAACGTCTTGAGTAAAACACTCCAACAAGCTTAAACAAAATAGCAGCTTATATTAAATGTGTTCGCTCCGTAGCAAAGATACCGTTGATAGCGTCTTTTCACTTCAAATATGTGCTTCATTTGAGGTGCTCAAATTTTGACCTATGAAGAGAAAACTGCTTCCTCAGAGGAAAACAGTAAGCTAGAAGAAATAATTGTCTACTGCCCGTGAAAACTTATGTTTCATCAGTTTCGTTGACAATTGCATCAAAGTGGGAAGAATAGCTCATGCAAAGAAATCATCTGTGGGAAGAAACTACGAATCAAGAAGCTTGAGAGTGCTAACGGAAACTTCAGATATCTTCAGTGCTACGATTTCAACTTCGGCAATGCAAGAAGTGCAGTCAGACATAAGGTCGCCCTATACTTTGGCGTAGATTTGATGTATGTAGAAGCTATTACTCGTACAAATCAGACTAAGCCTGCGATGTCTTCATTGTTGGAATTTCAACTGTCCCTGCTTAAGATACGTTTGCCATCTTCTGCAACCCAGCCTATTTTCTGCCTATCACTTTCAATGAGCTTGAGAGGACAACCAGAGCCTCCAACCTGGGCTAAATTCCGCCTATCTATTTCGTTAAGAGCGTGACACCGAACATATAAATATATATATGTTTATAAACACTCGACGGTCATTCTTAGTATTAAATAGTTTCAAATTTACATGTTTATACTATAGACCATGCTGTATTGTACCGCCATACCTATTGGATGAAATTGTATGTAATAGTATTTAGGCAATCAAGTGAAATAGTATGGAGCCATGTAGCAATAACTGCATTTCCCATTTACCTTACTTTAATTGAACAAACTGTAATATTGGTAGAAACATAATTATATTTCATTTTGCTTCTCGTGCGAGGGTGATTGATAGGTAGCACTATTGCGGAGCCAGTCCAGCTAACTCGTTTGGTATGTGATGGCACTGAGCCATGTAGATTAGGTTGTGAATTTAAAGCTGTAATATTGCGAAGAATTGAATGTACACAAAATTTTTAATGTAAGCTGTAATATAATAATCCAAGAACACCTCCCGCCTGTGGAGAAATAAATGTTAAATAATTAAATAAATAAATAAATGTAACCTGGAATATTTTCTGCCTATCAGTTTTTTATGAAGCTTGTCAGGATGACCACAGTCTTCAAGCAGATGAATTCACTGATGAAACCAGGAAGCCCAGAGCTAATTTTTGCCTATTTCGTTAAGAGCGTGACAAGAAACCTATAAATAAACAAATAAAAATATATAAACACACGACGGTCATTTTTAGTATTAGATACTATAACAGCCAAGGTTGAGCTTGTACCAAAGAGCCTGAAGCAGAATGTACTCGTAATAATGACTTACGGAAGCTATCTTAACATAGAATCAGAACTAATGCTCTATGCAGGTAAGTGTTGTATTTTTATAAAACTTATATTAGGTCGTGCAAACCCGCATTTAACGGCGTGCTTGTGGAACATAATATCTGAATCTCAGCCCAAGATACTGTGAATTTGGTTAAATTTTTTGCTAAACAGTAGGAAAACGAAGTTTTTGATAGTTTTTTTTATTTTTACGCTCCTTCTCCAACGAACGCATCATAATTATATTCTATACAACACCAAAAATCGTAGCGTGAGCAAGAAGTATTAAGTTTGTAATTCACTTGTTAACGCCCTGATGAAAACACAAAAGAGTTAAGTATTGTCGGGAGACAAACATTACTTGCCTTAACAAAGCAGTAAAACAGTTAAAGTCGTATGTCTAAATGATTCGTCTCGCTGAGATTTACAGTACGATGTGTAAAAATTTAGTTAATTTTGCACAATGGAGACTACCTGAATATGGAAGGAAACAGAAATTGCCAGCGAGAAAATTATACGAAAAATGTATCGTTTTGTTAATATGAACCTAAGGGTTGTGGTGCCTCATATTGCCAAGATATGGATGCTCAGGGTTCCTCAGTAAGTACTGGCCCCAAAACAGCTATATCGGCACAGGGGTGGACTGCATAGTCTTCCATCTAGACGAAGGTCTCTCATAAACCTCGTCACATTACTGCTCCATGCAACTTTGCTAAAACTCACTCGGACAAATAACATTGCTTTTGGAAAAGAGCACCATGAAGTTATGAACTGAAATTGAACTTTCCGGACATAGTGATGTGACGAAGATGTGGCACATGCAAGGAGAGGCTTTCCTCTCAACGAACACTGGGGCAAGAGTAGAGAGTGGCGGTGGATCCAGGATGTTCTTAAGTACCGGGGTACTTTTTTTCAGTGTCACTGAAAAATTAATTTAAGAATAATGATGAAGTTTGATAATTATATCAAGATATTACATAAACATTTAAAGTTATCGACAGAAGGTCCAGGTCTAGTCCGGCGATTCACCTTCCAGCGACTCTAAAATACCTTTAAATCTGTGACTGCATGGCCTTAAAAATACAGCAGGTTTACAATGGCATTTTACGAGTCCTGACTAAATCCATTCCAAAATTTATGACTGGAAGTGCAAGCGAGGATAAAGCGTTAGGCTCCGAAAAACCTCCAGAAATTAAGACGCGAAGCTCTCAAGGAATGGAGGGACATCCCAGAGGAAACTAACCAAAACTTATAAAAATCATAAGAGACGGCGGCTTCTAGAAGATGTCAAATTGAAGGGTCGTGCAATTGATTTTAATACTTTAATTATAGTCACATTTTCCAACTAAATTTGTCTTCATCACTTTTAGAAAATTTTCATGGCGTAAATTATTTCACACTCTCATTGTTTTTGAACTTGACTTTTTATATTCCTTTCCATAATGTTCGAACATTGAGTTTGGAGATATTAGTGAAACTATTGCCTATGGGAGAATTTTCGAATAATTTCAGCTCCTACTGAAAAAGGAAATATTCACTTAGGAAGTAATCGGCTGCTTGCCTCAACAAACATGAGAAGGCTGTTTTTCAAATTCAGAGTTGCATTTCATCCCAACTGAGGTGTAGATTGCTACGTACGCTGCGACTCTAGAGATAATGGCAGTACTATTTTGCCGAAGGTGTGGTTGTACTCATATTTAGCACCCGCCGGCTGGCCGGATCAAGGCAAACACAGCTGTCAGAGGCGGATGAGAAGAGTGACCGATTTCCTTGAGAGAAGCCGCAGGTGGAGTTTGTAATGCAGCAGAACATCGTCACTCTCCAGGCAGGGAAAGCATGTATAATTACACGGAAGAGCCACCAGAAGGCCATCACAGTTCCCGTTTGGTTGGTAGACCGACAACTCTCCCTCGCGTGCTCACTTCCTATGACACCTTTTCTGCTATGATGCGCAGCGCTTACGTAGTGAAACCTTCGACAGATTCTGTAGCACAGAATTCCCCATTTTCACTCAAGTATTTCACTTTCTAGTGAGGGGCCACACACATGCTACGCACCAGTAGCACTTATGGTTACAACAGTTCATGTACAAACTAGAGCACTCTGAAAGCGCATACCTCCGCCAAGCAAAACAATGTTGACGAAAAATTCCAATTGGTGCTGAAACTGATATTTCACTTCTATTATCGCTAAAATTTCGCCTCTTGACAGTAGTAACAGTTTCTGCAATCATTTGCAAAATCCGTTCGTTATTTTTTTTAGTTATGTTCCGACAAACATTTTGACAAACCTTAGTCAAACGTACAAACGGACAAACCGATCATCACCAAATTTTGTCTTTTTCTGTATTTTAATATTTCTAACGATTCATACAATCTTCATGAAGATCCATTCATAACCTTTTTAGCTACATTATTGATAAAAATATAAATGAACATAGAGACAAGCAAATGGACAAACAGATCAACATAAAAGTATGGTCCAGCAACAACCCCAACAATTTCTGCAAATTTCAGAAAAATCTCCCTTTAACTTTTCCAGTTATGCCACAAAAAACAAGAGGCAGACAAACAAACGAACAAACAATAAAACAAACAAAGAGACAAACAAACGATTGAACGGATCTTCACCAAATGGATGTCAACTGTTCTTCCTAACAAACCTAACAATCCCTGTAAATTTCGAGAAGATTCGTTGATAACTTTTTCAGTTATCCTGGGTATTGACAAGCTCGTCAAATAAAGGGTGGGCCATAAGTAAGGTATCTTTAAAAATATATATATATATATAACATCAAAACTAAAAATGGTGAAGCAATTTGTTTTTTTGCAAATGAAATGGAAGACTTTAAAGTTTTATAGTAGAATAAGGCAACACATTTAAGCATGGAAAACAATATCCTTCAGATGACACAAGCAGTGTTTTCTGTCAGGCTTGGGTCCCCGACAGGCGCGAGGGCATGCAGTGACTGCCACATTTGCGTTGCCATCAAAATAGCTGCAGGGTTAAGTTGGATTCTGTACGATACATTCTCACCCTTTACAATTTCACGACACCATGGCCTCAAGTGTAACGGGCGCTATCTAACACTATACTAAAGGTTGTTGTGTTTATTTATCTGTATATTTGTGTGTGTGTCTTTTTATGAGATAAGATCAGGCGTTAATTTAAGCTATCCTCGAAGCGATGTAGTGTTTCAGGAGAGGAAAAGAGGAGGGACTTGTAGCACATCAAGAAAAACCTGCAGGAAACTCATGCGCTGAATGCCTCGTAAGGGGAAAGCAAGTTGAGAAATAGAAGGAGCCATCGATTGACACAGCGATACAAAATTCAGTCAATCTCGCTGGTTATATTTTCCCAGATTCTCAATTCTGAACACTAGGTTGGGGACTTGGAACTTGAGTTAGAAGCTTTAGGTTGCAGCGGTTACGCTTGTGCTGACCGAAAAGTCAATTTCGCGCACGAGCAGGCGCGAGAATTTCAAGTGCAATGCTCAAACAATTTTTAAAATGTACTGTAAAACAGTATGGCGCTACTGTTATTGCGTTTAAAAGCAAAATACTTTTTTGTATTATGAAGCATTCTTCTCTCTTCCAGTCAACTCTTCAGTGAACACAGCAAAATTTGCGGCTACATGTGAGTATATATATGAATAATATTAGCTTAGTCGAAGATCTAACGCTCAACACATCCCGAATTAGCGATGCACAGAGGTGTACAATGTGCGTCTCTGCAGTCATGTAGAAAGCTGATGCAAGGCCCAGAGACACAGTGTATAATCGATCGAAGGCCTTGACTTGAAGCGAATGATCGATGTGCTTAAGTTGCGGACAGCGTTGAATTGGACACAGCGATATCGCTGACGAAACTCAAGCTAAGAGGCTTGGCAGAACTCCGTTGAATCGTGCCAAGCGCCGGCACCCATTAATTAATAGTACTGTACAAGTATCAAACGAGGAAGTAAATGACCTTAAAGGCAAACATTCCCGAAGACCTAACTAATGCCAGAGTAACTTATAATTAAGTGAGCTGGGAGCCCGGCCTCTCAAAACAGTAATTAAAAGATCAAATTTAACTAACGCAACCTGATGACCTACGGCCTATTATGCAATCAGTGTTTAAAGGCCACTGCCGAAGGGCGCTTTGTTAATTCATTTTCTGAAGGGCTGCACAGTAGACACAGTAAGCGCTTGCGCGGCTGGCGTCCAATAGTTAGGAAGTTTGTTGCATGATACACCTTGAGAGAAAGGGTTAATAATAATGTTTCCAAAAAAGTTATCATTATCGATTGGCCATCGTCGGCACTTGTGTTGGACTGTAGATCTACAAGTGTTGAAGTCCTCCATCAGTTGTTATTTGAACGGCACAGCTTAGCAGCGTTTCGGAAGTTTCGAGGTTACTCGGTGCTTCTTGGATCTCCATTCCCTTCACGCTCGGGCGTGTTGTTTAAAAAAAAAAAAAAAAAAAAAATGATATTGGTGAAAGTAATCAAGCACCCTTTACTGATGTTAAAGATTATACACTTCAACTACAGTATTTCATTGTTGGCACTTTTAATGCAAGGTGATACACAGTGGAACTTCTTACAAATATCCAGGCATGTTTCCTCAGATTCGGGAGGAGCCTCCGTTTGGATCTCACCAGGTCTACAGGATGTTTCTTTCCCCTACATTTGTGAGAGTTTCATCTGTCTAGCACCATGTGGAATAATTGTGAAGTCCCACATATGAGTATAATGTCAATGTACTTTTGCTACACAATACGGCTGGTCATTCAATACTGCGTCGGCTGCTGCTACAATTCATGACATTGGCGCTGTGTACAGACTCGCATTCAGACGGTTTTTCAAAGTCGGTGCGTCTCATTTTTAGGAGTCTCCTCTGTTAGACAGTCTCTATTGAGGGGTTTTCCAGTACTAGTGAAACTCAGAGGAGCACTCTGACAGTACTTACCTCTGCCAAGCAAGGCAATGTTAACGAAACATTCATTTTGGTCTTGAATCCAGGATTCATGGGCTCGGTTCCGCAGGGCTCGGTTTCATCCCGTACCTCTGATTATAGACCCATCTCGATCACACCTGTTTTGTCGAAAGTTTATGAGAGGTTTGTTGCATCGAGATTAGGTTGTTTTCTTGAAAAGCAGGGTGTCCTTCCCCCAGCACAATATGGTTTTCGCAAGGGCTTGGGAACTTGTGATGCTCTGCTTCACATTTCTCATGTGTTGCAGCTGGCTCTTGATGGGGGTCATGAGGCAAGGTTTGTACAGCTTGACTTTAGTGCTACTCTTGATCGCGTGAATCACCTTGGGCTGCTCAATAAGATGAGATTAATCGGTATTGGTGGTTCAGTTCTCGCGGTAATTAGACAGTTTTTATCTGACAGACATCAATGTGTAGTTGTTGATGGGAAGAGGAGTGAGTTTTTGGATTTGGTTTCTGGTGTCCCACAGGGTTCGGTTCTGGGCCCTTTGTTGTTCATTGTATATACGGCGGATTTGTTTCATCTTGTTAATAATTTACTTGTTGGTTACGCTGATGATGTTACTTTGCTGGCTGTTTGCGATAATCCTAGTGATAGATTAGAGCTTTCAGAATCCATTGAGCATGATTGGGAAATGATTGATTCCTGGTGTTCTAGGTGGGGGATGAGGGTAAATGCGAGCAAGACTAAGACCATGCTCGTGTCCAGGTTGCGTACAGTGGGATCTCTTTTTCCTGCACTTATTATACTGGATGGTGTATCACTTCCTGTGGTTGATGACTTGGTAATCTTGGGCGTCAATTTTCATCCAAAGTTGACGTTTGAGCCCCACATTCGTTTGGTTGCCTCACGTGAGGCGTGCTTGGAGGGTGTTTGGCTCGGTAGAATTGACACGTCGCAGCTTTAATTGCTTTGTCCTCCCTCTTCTGGAGTACTGCTCAGTAGTCTGGGGTTCTGCTGCCGATTGCCATATGTGTTTGCTTGACAAAGTTGTTTGTCGATATGCGTTCATGCTGGGTGGTGTTGTGCCCTGTGATCTGGCGCATCGTCGCAGAGTTGGTGGGGTATGTTTTTTTTGTATAAAATCTATAATTACCCCAGTCATGCACTGTCTGAGTTTCTTCCGGATCCATTTGTTCGGGTGAGGTATACTCGGCGTACTGATGCTCTTCATGAGTTTGCCTTGGAAACGTTGCGATACCGTACGGGCCAGTGTTCCCGTTCGTTTTTCCCATCGTGTGTGGATGTTTGGAGTGGTCTTGATGGCTCTGTCTTTGCTGGTGAGGGTATTGGCAGCTTTAAGCGATCTGTACACAGAGTTGTTCTGTGATCTTGGATCTTCTTTTTTTATTCTTTTGTTTTCTTCGCACGCTGGGCTGGTTGCGTGGGGTTTGTTAACTTCGTGGGGGTTCTCCGTTCCCACGTCGCCAGTCTGGTGTGATTTAATAATAATAATTTCATTTGAGCATTACCAATATCAGGTCATTTGCTCCTCGTAACGTTTCTAGCAGTTCCTGTAAATTTCTTGAAGATCCGTCCCTAACTTTTTTCGTTAAAGTTTGATAAACCAAGTACAAACACACAAATGAATGAATGAATAAATCATCACCAAAATTTGTTCCTTTCTGCCTCTTTACTATCATAAAATTCCGTTTATAACATTTTGGGTTATTTTTTTTTTTGAAACATTAAACAAACACAAATCAAACAAACGGAACAGCAGGAAATAATAAAAATTTGATCACTGGTACCTTGTAACATTCTTAACATTTTATAGAGATCCGTAAGTAATTTTTTGAATGATCTTGCTAGGAAAACAACATGTACAGGAGCGAATGCCCAGTCGGAAATAATGGCTGTGATTACAGTAGAATATAGTGGTGCATGAGAGATTAAGGTCGATTATGGATGATGGAACAATATGGTAGATATGTCGACCAAAACATAATATTAATTTAGTATTTTTAGATCAATATTGGTGGATGCACTATTGGTTGCTTGAAGTTTGTCAGAAAACGAAGGTCTATGATAGAACATGGAGGTTTAAAGATTATACTGTATATGGTAGAGTATAGACGCTTGCAGTTTGAAGTATGCCATAAAAATTAAAAATATAAAACAAATTTGCTTTTCATAGTAAATTCTAATTTGATAATCTTTTAATTTGCACAATCTTTTGTTTCTGCATTTTGTAGCTACATGGCCTAAGCTCACAATTCTTGGAATTGCGCAATGTACTTTTGATTATTTCATTTATGAATACATTTGTTAATTCAACTTGTACTTTTATATTGTATAAATTAAAGATGCCGTGAGTGGTAGTCAAATGATTTTTACAGAAAACGTACTATGATGTTATTCTTTATATGTTACGGTTACGTAGAAAGGAATTTAATAATAATGATAATAATCGAAGGTTCCAATCGAAGAAGGTACCATCAAGGATATCGAGGGGACAGGTTACAAGTACCTGGGTGTCATGGAGTATAACACCATTCTCCACAGAACGATGAAAGATTCCATTCGGAAGTAGTACCTCACCTGACTCCGGCTCATCCTGAAATCACACCTCAATGGGGGCAACACCATCAAGGCCATCAACACCTGGGCCGTCCCCGTAGTCCGATATTCTGCTGGTATTATCAATTGGACCAAGAAGGACTGCACAGACATGGACATCAAAACCAGGAAGCTCATGACCATCTTATGAGCACTGCACCCAAGATCGTGCGTTGACAGATTTTATCTCAACAGAAGAGAGGGGGGCCGTGGCCTCATCAGCGTCGAGGCGGAAAAACGCGCTCTCTCCCAACACTTCAGAGAGAGCGACGACCCGTGGGCACGCTGCTTAATCGAGGCGAAGTTCCTGAAAGAGACAGAAACGGCTGACCAGTTCAAACAGCGACGACGCCTCGATCGAACTAACAAATGGAAGAGCATGAAGATGTCCGGCCAGTACCTCGAAGCTGTTCAGGACAAAATCGCACCAGACTTTTGGAACTGGCTTTTGAGGGGTGAGCTGAAACGGGAAACAGAAGGCACCATCCTGGCAGCTCAAGAGCAAGCCCTAAGAACCAGGTACATCCAAAACAGGATCGACGAGAGAAACGTCCCTAGTACCTGTAGAATTTGCAGGAGCTCAGATGAAGCCATCAACCACGTGATAAGCGAATGCGGAGTGCTGGCGCAAAAGGAGTACAAGCGCAGGCACGATAAAGTGGCTCGACATCTCCACTGAACTCTCCTGCGGATCCATAACTTCCCGGTCAGTGAGAGGTGGTACGAGCACGAACCCGCGCCCGTGGTTGAAAACGAAGCCGTGCAGATCTACTGGAACAAGAGGATGGAAACCGATCGTGTTCTACACGCCAACTGACCGGACATCGTCGTTAAGGACAAACAGGAGAAGTCGGCCAAACTGATCGACGTCTCAATCCCCTTCGACTCCAGAATTATCGACAAGGAAGCGGAGAAGAAGGAAAAGTACCGGGACCTTGCCATCGAGCTCCAGAGACTCTGGCAGANCCAAGAATCTCAAGACTGCCCTCCGAGAGCTCAAGTGCGGCCATCTCCACCCAGGAACCCTCCAGAAGAGCGCTCTACTCGGAACAGCGCACATCATTCGCAAAGTGCTCTGAGCCTTAGGTCACCTGGCGCCAGAGTGTAGAGCTGAACATCGCTCAACCGATCCAATTTGGGTCGTGAAATCCCTCCGATAATAATAACAATAAAATGATATTTAAGACAATCAAGTTTATTTTCACTGCTTCGTTACGAATAATCACATTCTAAAGTTGCCTACTTTTGGATAAAACACTGTTAGCCCTTGCAGTGAATGATTACTATAATGAACTTTGCTATAAAAATTAAAAGATTTTCCATTTCAATAATAAACGGAATATTTTTGGTTAATATACCCGTTCAAGCAAATTTATACAATAAATATTGCAATCAAAAAATATATATTGACATTTATTATAAAAAGCTGAGAAGATTAGAACATACCACCTAGAACAAGTATAATCAGCTAATGATTAAATAGCTGATTATAATCAGCTGCCTATAACCAGCTAATGAATCATTAGCTGATTATAGTCGTTCTTAGTGGTATATGGTGATACGACTAAGGGCGAAATTCTTTTCTTAACCATAGTATGTTGTCAACAGGTTTCCGTGCGCACGATCATGAGTGGAATTCCTCCCATTATTTGGGGAAGAACATGTATGGATAGCCTTGGATTATAATATGGCTAGATTCCCAACATAATCACCAAAATAATATTATATAACTCTAAATTTGAATGCAAAGACATTTAAAAATTCATATGAGAGTGTAAAACTTGTGCACACATTCATTTTTTCCTGTCGATGAATTGCAAAAAATTGCAGGGTATGTATGGACGCTAATAGCCTTGACGTTTATGTTTATCTTTTGTTTCCTCATTTTATTAACTCTCAACCGCCTTAGCGTAGTTAGCCATCATCATTGTTTGTTGGATCCCTCGTTAGACAGTATTGCGATCTTTGATCACATATTGCTCTCTATTTTATGTTCATTCAGTTTATATCTGTGAAGTTTTATCAAGAAATTATTCCCATTAGCTTTCTGTAATAGGATGTCAAGTTTTATGATATATTTAGCCATACCTACCCTGACGACGGGTACGACAAAATTCATCAATCGGTTTGTGACTTCCTCTGAACTGTGTAGTATGGTCCTACTCCGGCTAAGAGTTAAAGAAGTTGTATATATATATATATATAAACGTGCCTTAACTGCACAGATTGGTTCAAGCTCCTGCTCTAGCATCGCTCTCAAGTTTAAAGCCTTTGACCATTATGAGTTGCAGGTCTAACACGCACGTATGAATTAAACTATTTTTTTTTTGTATAAGCAACTAATCATTAGCAAACAAAGCAGGCATCCATGTCAAAAGCCTAAAAAGTTTATCTTGGTAAAATATAGTTGTATCATTCGCTGAACACAGTCGTTTTTGGTTGTGAATGGTGTTTCTTGCGGTTCACTATGGTAGATCATGGTTGTGTAGCCAAAACAATGGTTGTAATTGGATAAGTATGGTTGGGCATTATAGTTGGCAATGGTCGAGGGTTGTCACATATCTCTACCATAATGCACCCCATGAATGATTGAATATGGAAGACATTTCGATAGTGAACAGCCAAAGATCTCGACCGCTATCATTGCTGTTGCATGCCATAATTTCTGACTGGCGGTTGAACGGATCTTCGTCAAAAGTTAATCAGCTAATCCTCCAGACATACCCAACAGTCTTTGTAAATTTTATGAAGATCCGTAATTAACTTTTTGAGTTATCTTGGTGACCGATACACAAACTCTGATGGAAACATATCCACCTTGGCGTAGGTAATTAACAAAAAATTCAAATTGGTCCTAATCTAAGATTTTTTATACCCCTAATATGTGATCAAACTTTTTCACATTGCATTTCTAGTAGTTTCTGTAATTTTTTTAAAGATCTGTCTTCAACTTTTTGAGTTATGTTTTTACGAAGAGAAAGAGAAACAGAGAAACACACGTACAAAAAAAAAAAAAAAAAAAAAAAAAAAAAAAAAAAAAAANCAAAAAAAAAAAAAAAAAAAAAAAAAACGGACGAACAAATCCATCACCAAAATTTGGTGAGTTGTTTCTCTCGACATTTATAGGTAACTATTTCTGTCAATTTAATATAGTTCCGTTTATAACGTTTGAGTTGCGTTACTGACAAAAGCAAACATATCGACAAAAATAATAGCAGACGAACAGATTGGCACAAAAATTTGGTCTTTTGTTGTTCAACGGTCTTCACCAAAAGTTAATCATCGTTTCATTGTAAAATACTTATCAGTCCCCACAAATTTCATGATGATCCCTCCATAACTGTTTGAGCTATCTTTGTGGAGGACAGACAAACTGCGATAAAGGTATAACCTCAATGGTGCAGGCAATTAATCCCCGAATCGAAAATTCAGATTAATATTCTGCGACTACTTAAATTAGATCAGATAGTAGACAGTAGACGGACCAGCAGGCCCATTCCCATTGAGCATCCGGAACTTACGCTCTGGCCCCTCATGAGCTAGTGCCATTACGTCAGACTATTTGTGATAACACAAGAAACAGCAAAAATAAAAAAGTAAAGGTAAAGTCGTCTTGATCACTCATCCCAAATGAGAAATGCACGTGCATTGGTTCGTGTTACAGATATATGCTAGTTAGGCCGCTGAGACTGTAAGACTACGGCATGTAGATGTTCTATTTTGGACGCTTCTTCTTCTTCTCCTCCGCAGATCAGTGAGTTTTTCGTTCAGAAATAGAGCTTCTTACATAATGAAAATTGGAAGGGTTTAGCTGATCAACCGCTGCATCTTCTGTTTATATATTTGAGGAAAAGGACACACTGTAACGATAATACAGTGGTCAGATCCAAAAATTTAGGCGTGGCACCGCTGTTTAGTTTCAGTTCAAATGGAGCAGACCAGAGGACGGCAATCGCCGCGACCTCAGGCGGGGACTATCGATCTAAAGTCGGACAGGACTGAAACCTTGACAGATCGGCTTAACCCCTGCACACGTCGTAATTAAGAATTTTCTCTCAAAAACGTGTTTCTCATTCATACAATTATTCTCTGTTCCGAAGGTTCCATCGGCGTGTGTTCCCTCAAAACGTACTTCCGAAGATAACATTCTGGCCTCTCATAGGCTAACCTTCTCTAAGATAGCAGCGTGCTAATTTAGGTATACTCTTTCGGCCCTCGATATTTTGAGCGCATTTATTTAAGGCCAACATTGTACTATAGAAATCTACTGCGGTTCACAACTCTCGAAATAAAATATAAAATTAGGTAGAGTCGTGAGAGGCATCACGACTCTATATGCAATCGACCTCGCCATGGCAGAGCTAATGTATGGCGTCTCAGACTGAGCGGGCATCTGGCAAGTACGACCTCCGACCGGCTCATATTGATTGGGCCTGTGCCCACACAGTGGACTGTGAGTGTCAGCAACGCTTAGCTAGCATTTGTTTGCAGCACGAACTATTGCACGTGTCGTTCTCAGTTGAGATGGAAGGCGTTCAATGATATGTGTGTGACGGCAGGGGCAGGCTATTCTGTTCACCTTGGTACAGGTTCGGTGCATGTGGTCGCTGAGCGGTACATCGCGTGATGACGGCAGGAAAGCACCTCTATTGGTCAGCAGCAACACCCGCTCGAGGATGTTGAGTACATCACAACTCTATATTTACTGCAGCTAATAATGCGCGCTCAGGATGCTCACAAGCAGCGGAAGCTACAGTACGTAAACCCACCGGACCAAACTATGGAGTGTAGAGCGCAGCCCACCCGTTGTTGGGATGAGAGTGGAAGTAGCCATTACCATAGCAGTAGTGTGGGAAGGGAGAACGGTGCAGCGAGGCGCGTGCTGCTCTGCTGCCGCCATTTCGGCTCCCGGTAATTGCACGTTGTCCCAAATTACCTAATATTCAACAGACGCGATGACGTGGGAAAAGGTAAACGTGTGGTGGCAGCACCGAGTGTGTATGTGCGTCTTTCGCGGTACAGATAGGCTGCGGCAAGGATTTTCTACCGCCATTCAATAAAACTGGTAAAATAATAAAATTCCAGGACAATTCTAACTTGGATCGCTAGCAAAAGGTGCTGTACATATAATGAAACGCTAGAAAATGACCAGCTTGTATTTATTAATAAATAATAGTTAATAATTCGCATTGTGTACATAAGCAATGCGAATTATCATCCAGTATTGATACATATCTTTACATAGAGTTATATTTTCTCTTTTTTTACGCTTGATGAAAATAAATTGATAACAATTATCTCAGGTTATGAGGCATTGATAAAACACGAAGTCCTGAACTGAATGCACTTCTAAAGGTTTCAATTATAAAATCCAAGCACTGAAGACGTTCACAACAAATATCGACCACCAACCACAAGGCTGTGTTTGCTGTGAGCTTATGACGCGAAACTTGATCAGAGGATCAGCGAAGGAAAAGGTAATATTTCTTATTTTAGTCAGAGCAGCATCACGAAAAAGAGCGAAAAAGCGAGTGTTTCAGAGAAAAAATTAATTTTTACTGGCTAAAATACTTCGACTGGTGGCACAGCTTTTCGTCGCAGCCAAAAATTAGAATTCAAGTCATACTCAACGCTATCATATTTCGCGCTGTGCCTGACTACCAACCGAAAAGGAACTATAAATTTTACAGCATGTTACTCACATGGAAGGAGCGTAATGATGCTCAGCACAGCTCAAATCGATTGCGCTCTCTTCTTTTGCTCATTTAAGCTGTTAGTAGCTCACATCCTGCATAACGAAATCAGCACCCAGTATGATTAATACAGAAGTAACATGTTGAGATAATTGTAGACATTTTTGACGCTCAGGTGAGTCAGTATGCCGATTTCTATATTTAGTGTCCCGTCAAGTAAAGAGGTGAAGAATTAAAACACGCTACGTTAAATCATCTGCGAACTCGCAAGATAGAACCAAGATTTTGACGGTGAAGAGAGGATAATTTTGTAACGGAGCTACACTGCTGTGGTGAGCAAATCTTGGCTACACCTCAGACGCAGTGCTATTTATTAAACTAAGTGTTTCTTGGCACAGTTTCTACCAATTGGTTTAGCCCTAAAATAACAACTAGTGGACCCATGCGTGAAAAATTCACGCAATAACCTATACGTTTGCCTAATACCTCTAGGCCGGTACGGAATCTCCTCTTCTCTTATTTGCTTCTCAATTTTCTTCTATTCTTCATTGATCCTTTGTCGGGCTGTCATCCTTAGGTCTTCTATATAGACAGGCAGAAGTAACATCTAATCTAATACTAAAAATGACCGTCGTGTGTTTATAAATATATTTATATGTTCGGTGTCACGCTCTTATCGAAATAGATAGGCGGAATTTAGCCCAGGTTGTAGGCTCTGGTTGTCCTCTCAAGCTCCATTGAAATAGATAGGCAGAAAATAGGCCCTGTTGCAGAAGATGGCAAACGTATCTTAAGCAGGGACAGTTGAAATTCCAACAATGAAGACATCGCAGGCATAGTCTGATTTGTACGAGTATTAGCTTCTTCATACATCGAATCTACGGCAAAGTATAGGGCGACCTTATGTCTGAATGCACTTCTTGCATTGCCGAAGTTGAAATCGTAGCACTGATGATATCTGAAGTTTCCGTTGGCACTCTCATGCTTCTTGATTCGTAGTTTCTTCCCACAGATGATTT
>LQNS02015106.1:22444813-22475619 GCA_001587735.2 Parhyale hawaiensis | reverse complement strand
GAAGCCAGCGGGGGTTTTCCTGAAGGGCTAACTTACTGCCGTCATTTATCGCACACGTGCACCAGTCATTTAATAACCCAATATGCCGTCATTTACAATGACGGCTCGGGACACTAGTATAAATATATATGTTTATAAACACACGACGGTCATATAAATATATATATTTATAAACACACGACGGTCATTCTTAGTATTAGATTAGTCCCGCAAATCGGCTCAGCAAAATAATAGCAATTTCACCAGAATGTCCATGAAAATGTGTGCATGAAATCCAAACTTACTACGTGGACGACTTTTCATGACTTACAGTGGTCATCATATATAATTTTTGTTTGGCAAGTCCAGTAGACATTTTATTTTGGTATACAGGGGAAGGAGATATTGAAGGGACAACGCTTTTGTCATAATTGTTCCCTACCATAATTTTAAAGATTCGTCATAATATTAGCTAATAAATTTTGTCCGTTTCTAAATTACTTCGGGTGACTGTCATTAATTCAGTGTTGATTCAGAGAAAAATCATGGTTTTAGAACCAATTTGAATTTTTCGGTACCGTTGCCTTGCTTGGCGGAGGTATGCGCTCTCAGAGCGCTCTAGTTGTTTCTATATTTGTTTCAGGTTTGTTGGTAACATAACCTCAAAATTGTCAACACTTCCTCATGAAATTGGCAGGAATGGCTAGAAATGTTAAAGGTGCAAACGAACAAATTTTGGCGACGATCTCTTCGTCTGTTTGCGAACTTGACTAGACATTTGTCTTAATGTTTGTCAGAAGATAACTCAAAAAGTTACGGACGGATTTTCGAAAAAATGCAGGAACTGTTGAGAATCCTAAAAAATGCCGGTGCCACACACTAGCCAACAGAATGAGTATCCGAGCTTTGACCACCGATTCGACATCTAAAGGCCTCCACACTCCTGCTTTGAAGCATGCACAATTTTGCTCGCGATTCACTAGCCAAATGCTAAAAATTTTATGAACAAGCTGACTCCAGCGACAGCTACTGAGGCATAGGTTCTTCAGTTCGCTTGCGTAGCCGAGACAGTTGATCATTTTCAAGATAGTTTATCATAAACTTTAATTTAATATAAATTGTGAAGGCAATAGGTATCATCTAACATATTATTCTGCTTGTGATATTCATTTTTGTCTCGCTGTTGAGCCGGTAGCCATTACAACGTCGTTTGTTTGAACGGAACTCATCTGCTGACCTTCGAAACATGTATCCTCACGTGTCAGGAAGGAGGTATAATTTCCCGGAAAAGAATTTGCGCATCTGCGAGAGTTTCCTCAGCATTTGGCTAGCGTGTGTACCAGCCTTAAGAGGGGCAAATGGCAAAATTTTGAGGATGATTGAAATGAAATCCTGGTTTCAGGATCAAACAGATTTTTTTTCATTGCTTGGCGGAAGTATGCGCTCTCTGAGTACTTTTCTAGTATTTACGTTGATGCATTCACGTTTATAGTTAATAACTGTAATTCTGCAGCAGGCTATTCGAGTATTCACTACTCCACTAAGCAGGATTAAAAAATAACTAATGTAAGTTTAGATGAAATTTAATGCAAAATACACATAGTATATGGGTACTATTGGCCCTTTGTGTAAATTGGCTTAGGGAGAAAGTTTGTTTCACTTACATATTGTAGGTTCCTTGCTTGTATATGCTGCATGTACTCCGTTAGATCATTT
The DNA here is from genome assembly GCA_001587735.2 of Parhyale hawaiensis. Lineage (NCBI taxonomy): Eukaryota > Metazoa > Arthropoda > Malacostraca > Amphipoda > Hyalidae > Parhyale > Parhyale hawaiensis. The sequence continues at coordinate 22,473,924 of LQNS02015106.1, read as the reverse complement.
GATAGTAGGGCAGCTCTAAATACATTTGAAATATGGGGATTGGGGAAGTACTCAATGATCATTCACTGCACATTGATATGGTCATCTGCGAAATCTAATGGAGAGCAAGCCGAGTGCATACACGCACTAGATACGAAATGAACATCCCCTGCTCAAACTAACAACCCATTCTGTAAATACTATCAAATATTAGCCAAGTAGCCTATCCATGCTCGCAGCCATAGTAAAATTAGCGAATTGTTTTCAGTATTTGGGTATACAGTGTTGGTAACAACTCTTGAGAAGCTACCTCATTGAGCAATAGTCAAAGTATTCAGATATAATTATATCTCGCAGTAATTTAAATATAATGAAGCTAGGAGACTGAGCTCGTATTGCTTCAAGCAATTTTCAATTGACTGTAGAACTCAAACGTCCTATCCCTATTGAAGCTCTGATTCTACTACACAATTTGAGACCTTGAAAGCCTGAAATCCTTTAACACATATTGTTCACAAAGATATCGCCAGATTTCATTCGTCGCTGAGAGCCGTAGTCTCGGTAGCTGTTCAGATATGATTTAGTTTAGACCTAGAGATATGCCGGCACTTTACGTGGTAGAAATTTAATACTTTCACTTACATTCCTTCAATTTACGTGCATTATTTCAATTCGAACATCAAAAGGAGCATTGTTTTGGTTACTGTACATGAAGCAGCTCCTTATTATAGGGCGGTGCGTAGGATAAAAACGGCAGAATATTCGAGAATGTATATCAAAGTATTTAGCAAAAATTTAATATACTTCGTACATGGACCCTCCTTATCGCACTTGAGGGGATTCAATTACTTGCATGGATTTGATGTCGAGGAAGTGCAGTGCAGGGCAGTATTTCAACCCTCAGTGATACCACTGACTAACTAGCAGGCATTTCAGCATTCAGTAAGAACAGATAGAGCTTAGCAGTCATTTCAATAATAAATTACAACAGTGAGAGATTAGCAGTTATTGCAGCAGCAGGCAACAAAGTGTACGCTCAGCAGTGTTGGCTGCCTCTACAGTCCACCCTGCAGCTCGTCAGAGCCTCAGCTCAAGAAACGCTCGATCAAAATACACCCGAAGTTAAATTGTCAAATCTTTTTCGATCTGAGCGGCAATGGGCGATGCCGTTAGGCAAATACACCGCCGGTCTATCAGTTGTATTTCAGGCTTCATTACAGCGTGATCGCAACAAATGGGTTAACTTAAGCCAACAATGGTAACGGATCTCTGCTTGGGCTCGGTTGCTCCACATTTGGAGTCCATGTGTGAGAGGCTCGCGGCTGGCAGAGGACGCTGCTGCATCTGGCTACTCCACATAGGCGCTACAATGCAGGGCAAAGCCGTTTGCTGTTTACTAATTGCTTCTAAGAGCAATTAAAGAAAGGAAAAATCTTTCTGGGTCAAATTCTCGAGTGTAGCCGTGCTCTGCGCAAGGGATAGTCCTTCGTGCGTGCTCTACACTGGCCTCAAAGTCGTCGATACGTGATTGGCTTCAGGAAAGTCTGCGAGCTTTGCTACAGAAAAAAAGATAACAATTGACTGCACTTTTTTGGCACGAATGCAGCACGTTTACCTTTGCAGCCTCTACGACTGCTTCGTATACGTAGCTGGTGAAAAAATTGGTAGAACTATTTAGAACTACATCTAGCGCATGTGTGGCCTGTGCATCGTTGCAATTCTTTAATCTGCTGCATTTTAACACATAAATACACGAAAAAATTGCGGCAGTGTAGCTTATAGGGCATGCAGTGGCATAGCTCTCATCGACAGTAGTTGGTGATACTGGACATATGATTTGCATCTCAGTTTATATGCGACACAAAATCAATTTCATTTTTCCGACACGTCCTGGAGCATTTTCCCGATATCCTTATGAGTGAGAGGTTTCACTTATATTCTTAAGAAGAAAATGCAGCAACAATTATAGGTGAAGTATTTGAGATTATTACTGTGGGGAAGCAGCTAGCCCACGACTCACTGATATATAGAAGTTACAGTAGCAATAATAACCGTTAATAAGTACTTTTTGCACCGTTTCTCGCACTGATGTTATATCGGATTTTCTACCGGAAGGTCTCAAGTTGTAAGCGAAATTGGAGCTCTGTTGTTTTCAAGGTAGGCCAGTGTTTCCCCACTGGCAGGAAAACAGGGGGCAGAGCAAAGAAGAAAGGCAAATGTATAGCTGTTTAACCTCACAAAATTAACCTTACAGCAAGAGTAACGGCCAAATGCAACGACCCCTGCAGCATGGCCCAATAGGCAGTTCCTAACTTAATTTAGTTTTTCCACATACCAGTGAACGCGTCTTAAAAGATACGGATCCCCTGCCATTAAATTGGCTTCAATTTACTTAGTTTAGTTATGCACTGACCGACTGATTACAGAATATTTTGTAGCTACTTATTGCGCCGAGTGTAATGTCATTTAGATAAGAGGGAAATATCAGGAACAGCACAATTCGCCGAATATACACTTACTTGTGTGATATCGCTGCTTATTTCATGCTCCAAGTCTTTGCATTCAACTCTCATGAATCATGTTTTTAATTGATTTCAGTTAATCAGTTAATGTTTACACCGAGTTGTTGTAATGTTTTTGCTTGCAACTGCTAGCATTTTTAAAAAGCGTAGCGTTTTCTATGGTAAAGAAAGAGGAATTCGAGGCAACTATGTTATTATCTTTGTTATTTAAAAGTTTTGTAATAATTCAGTGATATATTTCCCCAAATGTAATTTTCAATAGTTAATATTCTGTATAGCCTCCATGCTAAGAGCTATGAAACATTATAGACGCTATCGACGTCATAAACCAATAAGGGATTCGTGCAAAAATCAACAAGGGTGCGCCATAATATCCATCGAAGAGCCTAGGACTGCACTACTGGTGCGTACTTGGCATGCACACATTGCACAGCCTCCCTGAACTGTTACAGTGCACCTGGTCTACAGCACAGTCTGTGGTGCACAAGCCAGGTGAAGTGCATGGCCAGAGCAAGCCGCCACTCCTCATCAACCATATTAAAACCTCTTTTCCTGGCAGGGCATGAGCCTCTAGAATAGAGCGGCAAGCTATGTAAGTAGATGCATAGTTTGTAAAGTATTTGCTCCACACACTTCACTACTCACAGACTCATCTGTAGTCGCAATAACCAAGCTCATTTTGTTAAGATTTATGGCTTACTGACCTAACAATTTAGCTTACGAGCTCTAAACTACCATGCTACTCATGTTGATATAACAAATCAGCGTTGGTTCATTTACTTTACTTGTATAATATGGTCCTCCGCACCTATTTCGTTCGTCGAACCTCCAGGCCAATTAAACCTATCTTCTCGTTACTATAAACTGGCAATAAATTTACCAGAATCTCCCATATAGAGTAGCTTTATGCTGCAAGTGTTCAGTACATATGATAAAGCTCTAGCACTGACCACGCACAAAGTGTAAGAAAAAGTTCAGTTCTCGTCTTCGGCTTCTCCCAGGTTACAAGAGTATTTCCTTCTTCTTCTTGTGGATTTGCTGGTTATGGCTGATCCCATAGCCCTAGTTATCTCCACGAACTAAACTACATTCAGTAACAAAAGAAATAGCCGCGTTTTCAAGCTAAAGCTCGCTGAAATTCACTAAAATTATCAGTCCATTTTTACTATTACCCCCACTCAAGTCCAGTATTTTTGTTAACATATTTAGGTACAGTAAGGCATTTTGAGACTTTTTTCATGAATAACGTTTTCGTCGGAATTGCTTAGTTTTCGACATAGAAGTTCCCGTTATTTTTTCAGGGAGAAAATAACCGGCATCATTGTAGGCTTGCTAGCGACCTCATAGGAACCTAGCCGAACCTACCTAGTTAAACTAACCCAACCTAACCTAACACAACCTAACCTAACACAACCTAACACAAGCTAACCTAACCCAACCTAACCTAACACAACCTAACCCAAGCTAACCTAACCCAACCTAACTTAACACAACCTAACCTAACCCAGCCTAATCTAAGCCAACCTAACTTAACCCAAAACACCTAGAACAGAGGTTTTCCATTACACTGTGCGAATGTGATTATTTTCTCTCTTAGGAAAACAATAGAAACTTCAAAATCGAATATATCGAAAACTAAACATTTTCGACGAAAACGTTATTTATGAAAGAAGTTTTAGAATGCCTTACTTTACCTAAAAATGTAAACAAAAATACTGGGTTTGAATGGGGGTACCAGTAAAAAATACATTATTGTCTTCAACACTGAATATCATTGTAGTGGAACCTTGCTTACGCTTCAAACCCAGCTCGCAAAAATTACTTCTGCAACTACTCCTCTGTTGTACAGATATGAGCAGCCTTTGTGAAATGAGTAAACATTTTCTTATTAACATCAGGACCTGAAACATGAAATAAGCTGTTCTTTTGTTATGCAAGGAAAGTGTTTATCAACAAAAAAGACAAATTTCTAAATAGCGCTCAGTGGTGGGCTACAGGCATTATGTTTTGGATATCAAAGTTATCTAATGTTTATCATATTACTTTGCCATTTGCCAAAGGCCTAACCTGATGAATATCTCTTTTTTGCACATAGAAGTATTCCTAGTGTCAGTATGAACGGTTGTGTTCTGTTTGAGGTAGTTGTGTTAGCTATCAGAAAATTGATCGAAGTTTCATCAGTCAGTCGTGACTGGGCCGTCACTATAGAGCGTAATCTAGGCATGGTACTAACTTACTATGCTAAAGTTGGTAAAAATCAAGTGTCACCTTGAAAACATCAATTTTTGAGAAGCCATACTGAAAATATGAAACATGTTACCATTGTTGTTTTAGGATTTCTCAAGCATGGTCATTGACTAGAACTGTAGATGATTTAACCGCTGAGAGCAAGCGTGAGGAACCAAAAATAAGCAGCAGGACCGTTTTAGAGTAAGTGAACATACCAGATTGAACAGGTGCAGCACTATACCGTAAACTGTCTATTATATTCGTTTTTTCTAATTAATCTTGGTCTATGAGAAAACAATATTCAACATTGTCCCGAAACCCTAGGTATGACGGTCATGCACGAAGATATATTTTATTGCGGGGTCATCTGTTAGCCTGATCGACGCGACGTGGACTTTCTGTTTGACCCATCGCTATTAACAACTAAAGCTCTCCCCAAATATCTTACTACAATTTTCATTACTCGCAAGCAACATTCTGACCATCATTGGAGCCGGCCAAAGTAATAACGAAAGATAATGACAATGAAGAAAATATATAGCATCCAAAGTGGTTTTACATGGGTCAGTTTACGTTCGACATTCGCAGTTGCAACCTAAAAACAGAAAGAGAAACAGAGACCGCTGCCCCAGTTTCGTCATGTTACATGGCGCTGTCACCCGAGGAGCGGGACTCACTAAAAACTGGGTTTGGCAATTGGGGGAAATCAACGATGATGAAGAACGACCATCATGGAGTGACCGACTGACGATCATGATTGTTTTAATTGCTGTGGAACTTCACCCGGTCAAAGTAATCTCTTGCTGCACCAAATACGAAGAGTCCTCACGAGACGCCTCTGTGTAAGCGCTGTTGAGCAGGATGATTGCGTAACCTGTCGTGCAGAGGGGACAACGATGATGTATGCAGATCGGCTCCCGTCATGGTCTCCGCAGTAGCGTAGTTGTCAAGGAGGTTCTGTGCGAATGTGGGTGGAAATAAGTAGGGCAACAGTTCTGTAGAGTTAAAATTACACGTGTGCCGATTAAAGGCTACGCGTCCTCGTGGGGTACAGAGAAAGATGAGATTAGATTATTAATTATTTTGTATCTACTTCGAGATATTACATTCTTCAATACGGAGAAAATAAAGTCCAAGCGTGCATATGATCAAGTTATTTTGTTATATGGACTACTTCACGTCTCTCTAGCCACAATGAGTATAAGTACGCTATATTGCAAGAGACAAAGAGAAACCGATAACGATATTATTATTATTATTATTGTGCTCTTCTTTGACATAGTTGTCAAAGATCTTCATGGTACCACAAGCTTAAACTAATGGTAATATGGACGATTGTATCAAGATGTTCATCATAGGAGCGTTTTATGTTATTGTGTATTTGACTGCTGCATCGCGCCGTTAGAATGAGCTGCAAACACGCGAATGACGTCAGTCTAGACATTCATGTGGACGTGAAATTGTAAAGAAAGTTCTATTAAAAAGATGAATGTGTCAGATTTTTGGTTATCAAGACGTACTTACTCCAAATGGGTTAACAAAGGTTTTAATAATAGTTAACTAAAGAACACTCTGAGACCGCATACCTCAGCCAATCAAGCCAATGTTAACAAAAGTCAAATGGGTCCTGAAATTAGAATTTCTTCTTGTCATCACCAACATTCGGTCATTTGTGCCTCTAAACAGTAATAACAACTTGGGAAATTTTTTTGAAGATCCGTCCGTAATTTTTTGCGTTATGTTCTGACATACAAATAGACAGACAAACAAACGGACAGATCGATGAACATCAAATTTCGGTCATTGACGCCTTGTAGCATTTATAACAAGTTCCTGCAAATTTCATGAAGATCCATTGATAACGCTTCGAGTCATACTTCTGACAAATATTTTGACAATCATTTATCAAGCACATAAACGGAAACAAAGGAAAAAACGATCAGAACAAAAATTTGGTCACTTGTGTCTTTCCTTATGTTTAATGATTCCTACAAATTTTATGAAGATCTGTTCATAACTTTTTGAATTATGTTTTTGACAAACACTCTGACAAACATAGAGACAAACAAACGGACAAACAGATCAACACAAAAATTTGGTCACTTCCTCCTAGTAATAACCTCAACTGTTCCTGAAAATTTTACAGAGATCGGTTCGTAACTTTCTCAGTTATGTTAGTGAGAAAAAACAGGCAGACAAACAAACAAGCGGTTGAACGGATCTTCACCAAAAGTTAATCATCTGTTACTCCTAAAATACCGAACAATCCCTGTATATTTCGTAAAGATACGTCTATAACGTTTTGAGTTATTTTGGCGGCAGACAGATAGACAAGGAAACAAACGGCAAAACAAAGCCTCCTTGACGGAGGTATCTAGAAATGCATTCTAACAGTGCATACTCCCGCCAAGGAAGGCTATGTTAAACGGAAAATTTAAATTGATCTTCAATCCAGGATTTCTTTTCGATCATTACCACATTCTAATCAAGACTTCCTGGTAATATTTCCAGCAGTTCCTGTAAATTTATCGAAAGCCCGTCCGTATTATTATTATTATTATTATATTCCTGGTTTTACCACCGCGCCCACGTCATACGACGTGATCCACGCAGTAAGACTCAGTTTATTATATCGCATTAACATAGGAATGTTTTATCTCGGCATTCCTGCTGGCAAGTCTCAGTCGGCCGAGTGCGCTACTACTGACGGGAAAAAAGCGTAAAGAATAGAAAACGAGGCGAGAGAGAGTAGAAGTGTTCCGCTGACTAGGTCGGCTATCTCGATCTACAGACCACCTCACGGAACAGAAGGGGATATATGACCTACCTAACTGTACAAAACTAACCTTCTCAGCAGGAACTGCGGCAAGCTGCAACATCTACGGGAACCCGTCAGCAACTTTCTATGTTAAGTTCTGAGAAACAAAAAAAAAAAAAAAAAAACGGAGAGATAAATACACAAGAACTGACAGAGCTTCACTAAAATTTGGTCACGTATACCTTTCAACATCCTTAAATGTTTCTGCAAATTTCATGATGACCTTTAGGTTATATTACTGACAAACAGGAAAACAGAGACAAACGGATCATAACAAACGATTGGCCATTGTTTTCCCTCTTATCATTCTTAAGATTTCCCGTAATAATTACCTCCGCCAAGGGGGTTATGTTTTCGTCGTGTTAGTCTCTCTGTCTGTCACCAAGATAACTCAAAAAGTTCTGGACCGATTTGAACGAAATTCACAGGGATTGTCAGGTATGTTAGGAGAAACAGATGATTAACTTTTGGTGGAGATAGGTCTATCCGTTTGTTTGGCTGCATTATTTTTCTCAATTTAATAACTCAAAAAGTTATGGATGAATTTTTATGAAATTAACACGAGTTATTAGGTATATAACAAAGAGTAAATGACCAAATTTTGGTAATGATCCGTTTGTTCGCTCGTTTGTCACTGTTTTTAATTTTGTGCTTCATAGCACAATAACTCAAAAAATAATGAATGGATCTTCATGAAATTTATAGGGATTGTTAGTAAAGTTAAAAGACATAAATGATCAAATTTAGGTGCAGATCGGTTTGTTCGTTTGTAATGTTTGACTCGTGTTTGTCACAACGTTTGTTAGCAGTATAACTCAAAAAGTTATGAACGGATCTTCACGAAAATTGCACAAGCTCTTGTTACTTACAAAAGACACAAGTGATTAGATTTTGGCGTTTATTCAAAGAAAGTTATGGCTTAAGAGCCAATCTGAATTTTTTGCTACCGTTGCCTTGCTTGGCGGAGGTATGCGCTCTCAGAGTGCTCTAGTTTATGATGATCTAGTAAAATCTTTATGAGCTTTGTTGCCGAGAAAAACAGACAAATAAACTAACAAGGAAGCCGGTGAAAGGATCTTCACCAAAAATGAATCATCTAGTCCCCCAAATATACTTAACAATCCCTGTAAAGTTTATGAAAATCCATCCATATTTTTTAGTTAGCTTGGTGACAAACACACAAACAAAATTGCAAATAGACAGATGAACTCCGACCAAAACATTACCTCATTGACGGAGATAACAATAATAACTATGAGAGCGCAAACTTCCGCCAAGTTAGGCAACTGTAACGGAAAATTCAAATTGCCTCTGAAACCAAGTCCAATATCTAATTATTTGTGCCTTTTGATAGTATTAACAGTTTCTGCAAATTCTTTGAAGATTCGTTCATATCATTTTGAGTTATGCTGCTAATAATTATTACGACATACATAACTCAAACATATAAACGAACCAACCGATTTACAGCAAGTTTAACCATATCTTATTTGTCTTTCAACATTACTAACAATTCCTGTAAATTTCATAAAGAACCATTCAAAACTTTTTGAATTTCACCTCTAACACCTTTATTGTTCTCACTTTAAATTACATATTCATTTAGTCAAAAATAAAACTAGAGTACAGGAAATATGGAGAACGCGTCCACTGAAAGCGTATACACTTATGGGACCTCAGTTATAAAATCGTCAATAATGTCATTACCTACCTAATACAGAGTTCAATTAGAGCACTCTGAGAGCGCATACCTCCGCCAAGCCAGGCCACGGTAGCAAAAAATTCAAATTGGCTCTGAAACCATAATTTTCTTTGTATGAGCTCCGCAATCTAATCATTTGTGTCTTTTGATAGAAATAACAGCTTGTGCAATTTTCTTGAAGATCCGTTAATAATTTTTTGAGTTATACTGCTAACAAACGTTTTGACAAACTTGAGTCAAACATACAAACGAGCAAACCGATCTGCACCAAAATTTAATCAATAATGTCTTTCTACATAACTAACAACTTTTATAAATTTCATGAAGATCCATCCATTATTTTTCGAGTTATTGTGCTAACAAGCATAAAATTAGAAACAGTGACAAACGAACGAACGAACAAACGGATCATTCCAAAAATTTGATCATTTACTCTTTGTTACATACCTAACAACTCATGTTAATTTCATAAAAATCCATCCATAACTTTTTGAGTTACGGCATTGAGAAAAATTAGGCGGACAAACAAACAAACAAACGGATGGACACATCTCCACCAAAAGTTAATCATCTGTTTCTCCTAACATACCTAGCAATCCCTGTAAATTTCGTCCAAATCGGTTGATAATTTTTTGAGTTATCTTGGTGACAGACAGCCAAAAGACAGACAAAGAGACTGACAGACAGACTGACAGACAGATAAGCGAACACGACGAAAACATAACCTCCTTGGCGGAGGTAATTATTTCTTCTAAGTACAGGTTATTTTCACACATTTAATTGTCAGTCTTACACCTTTACACCACTATTCATTCCCAGTTTCTCACACATATACGAAGCATTTCGAAACTGACATGCTAAAATTGCGTAACAAACATTATGACAAACACAACTCAAACATAGACACGAATCAAACGATCTGCACCAAAATTTGACCATTTTTGTCTTTTTACATTACTAACAGCGCTTCTAAATTTCAAAAAGATTTATTCAACACTTTTTGAGTTATGCTGCTAACAAACATTATGACAAACACAAGTCAAACATACAAATGAACAATATTCACCAAAATTTAATCACTTATTTCTTCTACCATTACTAATAACGAGAACCCGGATTTATTGCAGTTTCCGGCGTTAGTGCAATAACTGCAATAAGTGCAATAACTACAATAAGTGCAATAACTGCAATGAGAGCTATAAATGCAATATATTAGGCTGTGTTCACATGTCCCCCATCATGACGTTGATTTGAGAGAAGCAGCTGCAGCAAACGCGGTAGACTGAAGAATGCAGCATGTCCTTTTTTGAACGCGCTGCGTCATTCAAGTTCAGTAAACAGAACTTATAAATGCTGAATTTATCCTATGCAGCGTTCACAGATCATGGACAAGTAAAAAAAAAATTATCTTCACTTTAATGAACAGAATCACTGTATAGTGCTCCTGTTTAAGATGTATTTGTTGGGGTAAAAAGATAATTCAGTTGCAAAATCTGACTCTTAAATTTTTATAACTTTTTTCGTTACGGGAAAACATCATGGGAACAGGTAAAGCGGGATATTTGCAAGAATCATTCTCGCTGTTGGGAAGAACTGTCAGCACAAGCGCAATGTATACCTACTGATAATTGATTTTCCTTTTGGGAAGCGGAGTTTTACAATGAGTAATAAGACGAGTGCTGTAATAAAACTCATTTTTCAACAATAAATACATTCAAGCTTTCGATTCACACATGAATCATCCTCAGGAAGTTTAGAAGCATCGAAACTGATCTTAAAATGATGGATTGATATGCTTAAGTATTGTATCATAGATACTCATAAAATGAGAATTCCTTTCCATTTATCAATTCAGAATGAAAAGTTCTGCGGAGCTTGTAAGATCATTGAGCGTAGGGGATTATATGGACTCTAATAATCTTATTATTCATTACTGATAATTGGTTTTGGAACTGAAATAGGTGTCCGTTGATCCACTGATATGCTATTCCCGTTTGCTATCCGACTTTTTTTCGTCCTTTCAATTTTTTGCTGTAATTGCCTTTTCTCTGTTTCCTATTTTTTCCAGTCCTATTGCTTAGGTGCAATAAGGGCAATTTTTATGTGCAAAGAGAGCAAATTTTAGGTGCAATAAGAGCAAATTTTAGGTGCAATAAGAGCAAATTATATGTGCAATAAGAGCAAATTATATGTGCAATAAGAGCAAATTTTAGGTGCAATATGAGCAATTTTTAGGTGCAATAGGAGCAATTTTTAGGTGCAACAATAGCAATATTAGGAGCTATAACAGCAATATTTCTATGCGCAATAAATCCGGGCTTTACTAATAACTCCTGTAAGTTTCATAAAGATCTATTCAAAACGTTTTTGAGTTATTGCGCTAACAAGCACAAAATCAAACACAGCAACAAACATATGAACGAACAAACGGATCGTCACAAAAATTTGGTGAGTTACTCTATGTAATATATCTAACAACTCATGTAAATTTCATAAAAATCCGTCCATTACTTTTTGAGTTTTGGCATTGAGAAAAATGAGGCACACCAACAAACAAACAAACAAACGGATTGAACGGATCTTCACCAAAAGTAACTCATCTGTTCCTCCTAACATGACTAACAATCTCTGTAATTTTCGCCAAAATCAGTCCATAACTTTTTGAGTTATTGTGGTGATAGACAGGCAGACAGAACGACAGAGTAACAGACAAATTAACGGACTTACAGATAGACAGAGAGAGAGAGAAAGACAGACAAACCCGACAAAATCATAACCTACTTGTCGGAGGTAATAATACTTTACCGCGAATTCAATTGGCACCACATTTCTAAGTAGTTGCAGCATGTCCAATAACCGACCTGAAGTACAAACTAGAGCACTAAGACTCCATAATACTTGCACACATTGCTGAACAATAAACGTTCATTCAAGAGGTAATATGCACAGGTCGTTAACCGGCCGTCTCATGCAGAAGAGAATTGGCTCCGGAAAGTTTTCATGTTACGCTCACATAGAGTTACATTTGAGCTGCATAAAATATGCGTTTTCCCTGCATTTTATTTTATCTATTTTTCCAAAGGACGAAGGATAGATAATAGATTAAATTAACTACACTAAAAGTGCAAAGCACTATAGGGAACGTGCAGTTGTGCATCCTATAAGATTCCGTATTTTCAGTTTATGCACAGCATTGTTTCCACTTCCGGCGCTGTGTAGGCTCCAATTCATTGGGAGAAAAAGCATTGATCGTAAAATAACTCAATTAAGCTCACCGCTAGTCGAACTGCTGCAGGATCGCAAAGTTTCACGTTGAGTCGGCAAGACAAAACACAAGTCACCAGCCAAAAGTGGCTCCTACAAAAACTAAATGAACAACCCGTGGCAAAAAGTGCAGGCATGATCAGGACGGCCCGGGGCTGTGCGATATTGGAAGTGTACGGCTGGCTGCTTGCGCTGGGTGGAGTTTGGTGCCGTAGTAAACTGAGAAATTTTAGTTTACCGTGGTGGTCGTGTACGCCGATGCGAAAAACATCGATTCTGAGCTGCAGCATTAATGTCTCTGTTTAATTGCAACTATGCTCATGATTGCAATGTATTGGCATTACAGAAAATATTACAGATGTGCAGTTTTAGACGCTATGATAGACATTACTTTCGGCACAACGCATTTTGCCTCACAAATGTGGGCATCATCTGAGTAACTGAGAACATTAAAGGTCTCTTAGCAATAAAGGAACACTTCCTATCCTCTGAGAAAGAAGTTCGAGAATGTGTAATTCAAGCGTGTGATGGAGAGAAAAAGACATGAAAGAAGCTGCTCACATATGGCATAAACACAAGAATATAACTGTTTACATATTTTTCTTTTCAAGTCGATATTATTACTACTATATATGGTTTTCCAATCTTTTCGTCGGTAGCTAGTATTTGCATATTCAGATTGTGGATAGGCCTCCGCAAGAGAGTTCCATTTATGGAATCTTCTCCCAGCGTGGTGACGCCAGGCAAAACCAAGGTAATCAGCGTTCTATTCTAAAACAGCTCGGCACTGACATACACTAACCATACGTAGCTACCGAATGTTGATACTAAATAACACAGAATAATATCTTGAGAACTATTTTACGTTATTACGGATTGGAGCACAATAATTTAGTTACAAACAGGCAGGCGAGATCAGCAGATGCAATGTACTGTAGAAATGTTCATAGAACAACTATGGGTATATCTTAAAGACTCAGAGGGAACTTATGTAGTCGTGTTGTGTAACTCAGTCATGGATGTTGCAGTAGTTGTTTCTGGAAAACTGTGGGAGTAAAAATCCCACGAGTACAGTAAGAAACTATTGTTACTAGTGGGACCCATTGAAATTCCACTGTTAGTGAAAGTTTTCACTTGCCTTATTTAACCTGAGGTAACGCTTCTATCTTAACCCACCTCATCTGAACTAACGTCCACAGCTTAACCTTGTCTTTCGTTACGCCGTCCGTCTACCTTAAATCTCGCCTAACCTTTCCTAGTCTGTTGATTTCGCCAGTGAATCACGCCTTTGTTTTGTCAGCAAAAAATTCGCACTTGTGTCTTGATGAAGACCTATAAATACGACGGTACTCCTTGCCTTGTTCTGTGTAATTGCACACCTTTTCTAAGCTCTGTTTACCACAGTTTAAAGAAAATTTAGCCCTTCCTATTATTACACGTTTCAATTTTTTCTTACTATTTCATAACCCTTGGATATTGATCAGTAGCCCAAAATTTTTCTATTTTGTTTAATGCAATAGCTATACAATAAAAGAAAACATATTCGGTCAATTTCTTCAGTCTCAGGAGTGTATTCTTCTGTTCTCAAGATGTCATTGTATTTCCTCAGATATCGCACTGTAGTGGCGGATGCTCTTCCAGCAGCACATTCGCTTCAAAAATACTTTAGAGCCGAGATGTTCAACATTAAACTTTCTGTGTTCCCGAAGCGTATCCTGGCCACGCATCTGGTCCTATAAAGAATGTCATTCGCTGCCAGCAAAACGAGTATTATGTAAAAAAAATGAAAAGCGGTAGACATGATATGGGTGAAATGATTCACATTTAAAGTCAAATCTATAATTTCCTTCTTTCTGTTAATGAAGAGCGTGATACAAAAGGTAGGTACGTAGGTAGGTACGTAGGTAGGTATACGTACTAGCGCATTAATATATCGATAAGGATTTGGAAAGCTATGCAATTGTATCCGTTCCAATTTTTCTAATATGGTGCCTTTTTAGCTTGTGTAAATTAAGCAGTTAGTATTCGCGAAGGGATAGCATTCACATCGTCATTGTAAGAAATAGTTATATCGTAGAGCAGTGGCTAGCACGCACTTGCCCTGCTTTCCCCATCTTGGTTGCAGCTCCTGTAAACACTGGAGTGATCAGTACGTGTTGTATAGACCAGCAGTACGGAACAGGAGAAACTCCCCTCTCAATAAACTAAATGTCATAAAGTATGTGCCGCACTTCATTTAAGAAGTCAAAACATGGCAAATAAAACTCAATAATTAAGAGTGATGAGGAAACTTTTTCTCGATAACAATTCTACACACCAAACTTTACCTTTCCGACTTGCCTTCTATTCCTCAATCGCAGAAAGATTCAATCTCGACAAAAATGTAAGAATTCTATTTAAACTGGTGCCGATTAGGATTGGTAGCTGAAGAAATTTTTGAAAGACTCACATGAAAGTTTACGAGTATAATTTTCACAATCGGCGCTATTGGAGTGTAACCGATTTTTCCACATAAACATTAGAGACGATTTATACTACTGCCAGTGTTTGAAACGATTCAATCCATAAATGGGTACGTGGGTGTACCTCGCGTACCATTTGAGTAAGCACTTTCGAGTATGCTGGCAGGAGCTTCAGGACTGGCTCGACACCAGCTCACCCTCTCCATAATCCGTTAGGTCCCATTCAGAGCACCGCAAGTGTATTATAAAGGAAAAATATGTTAAGATTTAGGTTCAGGTAAAGTTTCTTCAGACATATACATTTTAGAATCCCTATCCATTTTTAACTAAAACCGAAACTGAACGACCTGCAGTCGTCTCACCCTCTCCAGATAGTAATGAGTCAAGTTCTTAGTATTTCATGACCAGTGCACTTGTTCAATGAAATTCATCGTTTATCAATTTGAATTTTTCGTCAACTTTGCCTTGCTTGGTAGAAGTGTGCGCTCTCAGAGTGCTATCGTTTTTCATAATTTGATCAGAGAATCATTATTATAAGTTTGGTCAGAGAATCATTATTATAAGTTTGGTCAGAGAATCATTATTATAAGTTTGGTCAAAGAATCATTATTATAAGTTTGGTCAAAGAATCATTATTATAAGTTTGGTCAGAGAATCATTATTATAAGTTTGGTCAAGGAATCATTATTATAAGTTTGGTCAAAGAATCATTAATATAAGTTTGGTCAAAGAATCATTATTATAAGTTTGGTCAAAGAATCATTATTATAAGTTTGGTCAAAGAATCATTATTATAAGTTTCCCAGAAATTTCAGTTCTTGTCATAGAGCATTTGAATCGGTCATCATTTCACGCTTCAAAATAAATATGAAGGCGAAAACTGTGGACCTCAAAACATTAAATTAAAATTTTGTATATATATATATATATATATATATAAATGAACGTTTCGGCTCTTTGGCCATCTTCAACAATCTGAAATCAATCGAAATGTATAAAAATCTGCATGGCTTTAAGCATGATGTATGTATTTACGTGCCTGTTTGCACACAGTCTATCGCTATAAGATAGGAAGAAACTAGATATCAATTGGGAGGGGCCTTGATTTCATTCTGAGCACAAATTCTGGTAAAACTATTGTTTACTCCTTAAGAGCATAGTCTGCAAGTGCTACGCATTTCAATTTAAGTTAGGCTTGTTGCGTTTACGAAATTATCTTCAGTCCTGGTTCAAGTTACAGTCATCATTTCAAGTTTACTGTATTTGCATGATGATTTCAAATATAAATTTCAGTTAAAGTGTCTTTTCTTCCATTCAGTTACTATTATTCAATATGGTAACACTTTCTCCAACTCCTTAGCCTCCGTCCTGAAGCATTCGGAGGATGCTACGGGAATAACTCCATAGCCTTGATTTCTGTCTGGTCTTGTATTAATTTCGAAATCTTTGATCTAAAATTTTTAAACCTAAATCATGGAAACACAAAAGGAGTTAGACCTGTCACTAGGGCAAGCTGTGCGCAGCATCCCACGGTGCTGACTCTTCGCTACGCTGGACATAGCCAGATGATTTGTAAAAAATTCGGACGTAAAAGGGTTAATTACGGGACCTATTCCAAGCAACCCGACATACAATGAGGGTCGCCGCAGAATCTAAACAGCATATTAGGTTCTAAGCGGCGCCGCGGCTGCCATAAATGTTGCTAGAAAATGTGCACACTTTTGGGAATATTTAGCTACTGGAATCCGAGTGCAATCGCTTTAGATGTTTATTACTTGGATTATTGTTAGCTTAACAATTGAAAAAAAAAAAACGCTGACTTTTTCCCATAGAATAATTATTTAAATAATATTAAAAACAATAATCGACCGTAATCCAAAATACGATTTCATGGCCACTTATCACTGTAACTAAATAATATGAGTGCGATCTGCTACGTTTATATAAGGAGGCCCGTTATGGCTAAGTACCGAAGTAAAACAGAAGTTAGATAGACACTCACTAAAAAATCAAGCCTGGTTCCCAAGGCTGGTTCAGTCTGCTTTACGAAGGTCAATGAAATTTGTTCATCTCTGACCAGAGCGCTCGTGCAGTCCGACGCCTGTTGTTGATATGGTGAGTTGTGACTCAACATTGACTGCGCGTATCCGAAGCCTAATGGGCCGACACGAGCACCAGCCACACTCGCTCATTTGGGTACGGCTGCAGTCTAGCAACATTTTCATAAATCTGAGAAGAAAGAGTGAGTTAGCTAAAATGAAGCCAAATACTGTGATGCTTTATTTCTGAACACAACTCTAACGCGTAACAACGATAACTGATGCGAGTAGTCACAAGTCAGCAGGCACTCGCACTAACGCTCCTGACTACCGTGCACAAACAGGGCCGCCGGGTCTGGGCTTGCTCACTGTCCGTTTGTTTGACTTCCCACCGAAATGAATTTTCGAAGGCTGCACAGTCGACAGTAGCGGCGTTGAGACCAAGAAACATGGCCAAAGGGCAGGCACTTCGCTTTGTACCTTGACCTGTTCCAGTCTGTATTTCAATTCCTTGGGAACGCATGTAAGGGGAAAAAAATTTCGAGTACGGAAAACAAAAGGCTGCAAAGATATTTTTTTATTGCAGTATATACAATGGAACGATTTTCTTAGCGAGCAAAAACGCCACTTTGGGCCTAGAGCTATTTCATCTGAAATCAAACATTCTCACCGCGCTAAGTTTGCAGAGTAAAATGAATTGCATTGAGTGCCAACACAGGCTATCATGTACTGGAAGCTGAGTGCTTGAAAAAAATAAGATTATATTGTAAGTATATGTACAAATGGGAGATAAGTTTCGGTCGTGCATGTTTAGCCTTCAGCTGTGCGACTGAACTCGAGTTTTAGGCAGGTGTAAGCTTTTACCTAATTACACTAGTGTATCCCGCCGTCAGTTTGGATGTTGCGATAAATCTTCACTGATCACACTTTTCTAGGTTTAATGATACAGTATATGCTCTTTAACTGCCAACTATAATGATGAGCAGAGGTGAGCACGCTCTGCTTCAATTTGTTAAGCACAAGAATCCTTCTCTCTGTTCGGTAACGTACGGTGAAATATTCCTAAGCAGGTAGTCTAACACGACGTAGAGATGAAGTGCACCTGCTTACAGTGGCACTGAGACTCAAGCCTGCTAAGCCTCTCGCATGATGCAGTCGAAATTCTTCCAGACTCACTAATGGCAGTGCCACCAAATGGAAAAATTACCTAATGAATATTATGATATCATGAATCCCTCATTTTCTTGTCTCCTCTTCAGAATATATGATAAGAATGTCTTACCCTCTGTCTCGTTGAGCATCTTTCTGCTCAATACGTAAGCAAAAAAAATGTTTTAATGTGAAAATAAAGAAAAAATCAGGAACCGTGAGAGTGTTAGAAGCTAGATACTGTAGCCGTCTTTATAGCCTGGATGTCAAATTGCCTAAATAAGTACTTTCAATGTAGAGGCTTTCTTAGTTTTGCCACCGTTTGCAGCCTGGTCTGATGTTTGTACGTGTGTCGCCTCTCCGTTCAACGCAACAAGATGGCCAAAATCTGAAACAATTTAATTTTTGCGCGTTGTCTGCAAGCGTCACCGCATGGGCAGAAAAACGATAAAAAAAGAAGCAGATAAACAGCAATTTTTATAACAGTGCTTGATACATATATAAATACAAGCGTAAAAATTACGGGAAATTTTCCTGTAGTATTTAATTGATTAAACTTCCGTAGCTAATTAGTTATATGTGATGCACCGTACCTTCGAACTTCATTAATCAGACGAAGAGACTGCGCTCGATTTCAGTCCTACTGAGGGGCGTAAACCTTACGGTTGGTGACGTGCATCCAACGAAATTAGACATTTTTACATTCAGTCAAGCATACTTCAAAGTTTGAACTGCCCCTACGTATCATTAGTACACTGCAATAAAAAGTTATTTTTTCCAACGAAAATGCTGCACTATTAGAGGAAGTATTTAACACAGTCGTTCTTAACCTTGTTAGTCCCACGCCCCTTAGGAATATATTTTTTCTTTTGAGCGCCCTTGCTGTTTTTATGTAAATGTAGTGCCAAAACACGACCAAACGTACCATATAAGTTCAAACTAGAGAACTCTTCAAGTGCCTACCTCCGCCAAACAAAGTAATGGTAACGAAATATTCAAATTGGCTCTGAAACCAAGATTTTCTTTGTATCGGTACCTCGAGCAGAATATCAACAGAAACGCTGATACTACATTGCCGAGCACCAAGACTCTCTCTCCAGGATTGAGAATAGAACGTCCGACTTCGCAACAATTAGCGAGGCAGCATCACTAGCAACTGCTCCATTGAGAGCCTGTGGCATTGCTTTGTGAAAGCAGTTAAGAGCTCGCATGAGAATACGGCCGAACCGAGCATTGCGAAGGCAATCCCAGCCCAGAGCACAACACGAGGCCCACCGGCCGAGCGCATTGCTAAATGTCATTGCAGAGGAAATTCTTCTCAGTGGAAGCCAGTGATATAGTCCAATTTTCTGTAGTTCATCTAATATTTGTAAAGTTCCGTTACTTTACCAGAAAAAATAAAAATTTCGTTTGTTAAACCTAAAAAGGGTGTAATACTCAATCAATTGACGCAATCGTCTTACATGTATCACAGGGAAAAGTAAAGATTAAATATAAAAACAAAAAAAGAAGATCAAAAATTGTCTTTGGGAATTGTTCACGAGAGGGGCTCGGGTTGTGTTCTAATTCTTTTTAGTACATTAAAGCGTTTTTCTTAAGCCATTTATCAATATAAATACATTGAGTGTTTTTTAGTTTGATCGCTTCAAAGTTCATATTTTCTCCTATATAAAGTGAAGGTAATTCGTATTTGCTCCTACATAAGAGCGCAGGTTGCGCGTGTTGCGGCGATGACACACACTAGTCAAAATACCGAGTATCGTCCTTTTTTCGTTCGAACGTGACGATAGTCGTTTGACCTCTGTTTTCACTTCACAGCGTTCGAGAGCGTAGCTGTATCTATGCAAGCAACAAGAACGGGCACTGATTTCAGAAGCGACATTCGCTGGAAATTCGCTAAGATGGAAGACACTGCTCTACTGACACTCGCCAAGCCACCGGATACGAAGGTAAACATTTTATCGAAACTTTCTATCAACACTCAGTTGTGTTTGTATGTACAATACGAAATATTCTAACGCGGTGAAGTAAAAACACAGTACAAATGATTATCGTCTGCAGCGGGCTTTATTTTAAACTCATGGAAACATGCCACTGAGATTGCCGAGAAATGGTGTAAAAATGTTTACCGTCAGTAATGCACGAACGTGGTGAGAGGCTCGATCGTCCGTGCCTCGCTTTGGACGCTGTGCAGACCATTTCGACGGCTGTCCTGCCACATCTGTTTATTATTTAACAGTACCAAAACAAAGCCAAGCGCCTCCATTATTTCCTACAAGCAGCAGCGAAACTCTATCCACTAAATTATAAGGCGAGTAAATTGTATTGAAATTAAAGATCACTTGTACATTGAAGCTTACGTTCCGAGTTTTAGGAAATGAATGCGCTTAGTTACGTATTTGTAATAGAGACGTATGCATGACACCTCAAACAATGAAGCCATCGGTTCGACCGATAACCTAGGTTAGGGAGGCAAGGTAGGTTCTGCTAGCAAATACATGTAGGTCCTTAGAAGAACCTTCCTTGCCTTACCTAACCTTGATTCTCTGCCGAACCGATGGCTTCACTGTTAGCATGCTTCATCGTTCTAATGGTGGTGGTCGGTGGTGGTGGGTCTCCCCTTCACTGTTGGATAGGAGAGCAAAAGAAGCATGAAGCGCTAAAACTCAGAAAAAGTCTTACGCCGACTTAAAATGCGTGTCATATTGATAATTTTTTCTTAAGCAAAACTATTTAATGTAGAAAACTACTGAAAAACAACCCGAGCCCCTCTCATAAACAACTACCTTATATTTTTGTTTGTTACAACACCGTTCGCTTCATCAGCGCCGCTCCGACCCTTCATCGCAGGCAAAGCTGTACCAGAAAACACAGCCCATGCAACTACACTTACTCATCTGGGGCCAGTGGGCCTATACCCGCAGCACAAACCAGTGCATGTGGGTTTCCCAGGTGAGGGTGTGGTCTAAGTTGACTTTACCTTTACCTTTTTACTGAGCTCCATATGGGGCAAGATATGAGTAACTGGTTGGATATACATTGTTGCATGCGAATACTCATAGTAGAAACCCAGTAGATTGTAAAAAAACTAATATAATTATATTGTTATTGGTTTATGATGCAAATACAGTTCAGCTTGATTATCTTCTGTTGCTACCATTATACTATATACTACTATACAAAAGACCCGTTACATATTTATATGGGAACAGTTTATCAATTTAAAGCGAGTATTGTGAATTAATCCTATACGGTAAAAATGAAAAAAGGAAAGAGAAGTGTGATGGAAAATACCTTTCGAGTTTCCTCCACAGTTTCCGTGCGCCCACGAGGCAGCTAAAAATAACAACGTTATCTCACCGCTGCTCAATTGACATCTGGATGACGCTGGGACATTTCTTCCACTGCCTTGAAAAAAGTTATTTACCTGACGCAAAAAATGACCCAAGGCTCTAAGTAAAAGAAATGGCGTGACCGTTTTATGAAGAGCACCGACTGTTTCGGACAATTAGCCCGGAAAAAATAACTGGAAGCAAAGGAAATGGTTTCGAACTGTGACCTATCGACAGTTACTGATGGAGTGCGACGGGCGCTGCGCAACGGCATCGACAGCAGCCTTCGAGTCATCATACAGGGACTGGTGGCTGGGGCGGGACAGCCAGACTGTACTGTAGTGTCTTTGTTAGTTACAGTCACTGTTGAAGTCAGGTTAGGGATAGTTTCTGCCTCCTTATGCCGAGGCCACATATGCATTTGTAGGCCCAACTGGTTACTTGGATGAGCAGTTTACGGGTCGTTTCGCTACATATTTAAAATCGGTAGCATAGATACAATAGCATAAATGACGTTCGAGTCTCTCATCCTTGCATGAGTTCGTCCGCGTGAATGCTTATTGTGGTCTTGGTATTAGACATGCAACCGACTCTTTGATGTAGAAGAGCAAGGGACACGCAGCTTGTCTACCGAAAGAAACGTGTAAGCCTGTCAAGAGGATAGTCTCGCACTGGATCACCGAGTACGGGAACAGCACGCCAGGACATAAGGTGCAAAAGAGAACAGTGCAGCATCAGTAGGAATAAGAAAACGGAAGGAAGCAGATTGGAGACAAAAGAAAAATGTCGCAGAGGCTCAGCTAAGACTAACGTAGCCTATGGCCTCCTCTGGGGCTGAGATTGCTCATAACAAAGGATAGGCGAAATAACTGACTCAACCTAATTACCTGTGCCCCCTGAGGAGTAAACATACATTGCACAGCTGCCGCGGGGGCACTTACTTTCCAATAAATGGTCGGGTCGTTTCATAGAAACTTTCCGTCGATGGCGCCAAAGTTCTTGACAACCCGGGGGCCAGTTGGCTTATATCCGCAGCACGAACCAGTGCGTTTCTCAGTAGGGCTGTGGTCCGGTTGACTTTACCTTTTACCTTTCCGTGCAGATTACCCTTCGTGGTGCCAGGAAATTTCTATACTATTTAGATCTATAGACAAACATCAACAATAATGATGGGTAATTGCCTTTAAAATGTTTTTGAGAGACGCCTTTTCACTGGAAATTCTCTGATACAGCGGAAACAATCGTTAACTTAATGCCTTTCAGAATTTATAAATACCAGACATCGCCGCGATTGGTTCACAATGAAGTAGGGGCAAATTATAATTAAGCCTATGCTGGAAACCATTCCTTACTCTGGTCTCAAAGATTCTTGGAAACCTCAATAATTTGTGATGGCACTCTACATTATTTTCTGGTTCGCAATATTATTTTTTTGCAATTAGATGTAGAAAATATTTTTATTTAGCTCAATCAATTTTTTGAACGCATTCTTAGTCACTGTGCACGTGTATACAATTTTTGGGAGAATAACTGCTTTTTTATTTCGTTGGAAGTGTGACAAAATATTTCATAGTGCAAAAATATTCATCCTCCACGATATTTTCTCTACGAAAGTAACCATTTTGAGAACAAAAACTTTCAAATACGTACTGAAAGGTTTAAAAAGTGCTGATAAATAATTATGCGCGTAAGCCTGTTCATTTTAACCCTAGAGAGCTTAGCGTCCGTCATGGCAGGTGTCTCAAACACCACCTTCTTGCGTGTGACGAGAGTTTTATTTACCTGTTATACGGTTAAACTTGAGCCAGAGCCATTACATATGTACACGTTGTTTTAGCACAGTCTTTGAGAAATACGAGCAAATCTGTGCAGTGGACACATCTATAATATTAATAGCGTTGTTCTTTCATTCATTCCTTCGTGCATTGCGCTCTTCAATAATAGATAGGGGAAAATGCAACTTGTATCAAACTCTGATTTTCCCTGGAAAGAAGTTCAACCACAGCTGTTTTCTTTCAGCTCGCACTTGAAAAAAATTTCAGTCTGTTTTGAAGCAAAGACACGAAGGTCAGTTTGCACGTATCATACCTACCATGATACCAAGTTTAATTTTTTGTAACATTCACGTTGCTGGTGTTGCCTACCGATCCAAATATGGAAAAATCTGATCGAAGACATAATATGGTTCAACTGAAGCTGTTCTCAACTGCTTTATTTTAAACTGCATTTTTCAAGTGCAAGTGCAATGTTTAGAGAAATGAAGTAAAATAAAAGAAAAAGAACTTTCAGCGACATGAATCAATTCTTTTTTTAAATAGGCTGAGTGTTGTATTATGTTGGCAGGCTGTCGCACATCACGTGTAAAGCAGCCGCGGGTCCCGTAGTAGAATTGAACTCATCAAATACACAGTTGAAAATGGAAACGTTAAAAATAGGAAAGTCTAAATAATGTTATCTTCAGACGATGAGAAACAAAGGATAGCGAAAGCGTGTAAATGTAGAAGAAACGCAACGAGAAAAGTACCTCCTAAAAGCGAGATTGCTATATTTGCTTATGCTGTCTTTATATCTTTATCATGATATATAGGGCGAAAATTATGCTAGTAAAATATCTGCGAGATCCACCCAGTAATTTAGTGTCTAGATACGTTGTGCAAGTACAGGGTGACTTAGAGCGCGCGCACGCCTACGTAAAAGTTGCATTACCACGCAGTTCTGTATCTGATTGGACATTAATGCTATGCCACTAACAGGAATATCTAAAGTATCAGTTGTTTCTGGCAGTTTGTACGTTATAACAAACAGCCATGGCCAAGCTTTGGGAATATGTGCCTCCCACTTTTGAGTTAGTTTAAAGTTGCAATTACGCAGAGTATTAGCGTGACTTTCAAGCTCTATTAGTTGTAGTCACGGCAGCATGACGGCCAAAGCGAAAAGTTAAATGACTGAGCAATTATTACGATTGTGCTCCCACAATATTATGGATGGACTTGCTACGAGTTTGAACACGGGAGCGCTTCACGTTCTTGGAACAGATGTTTCTGTGCTCATCATAAGGGTTGACTTTATGAAGACACATCGATTGCAAAACATATGTACAGTTGTGAATTGAAACTCGCTCTAGTGGAACAGTTGCCGCGGCTCGGAGTTCAAGCAGTTTTTGAATATAATAATATTAGATAAGTAGAAACTGCATACACAGCAGCGCATGGAGAAGGATAGGGGGTAACGTTGCCATGTTTCGACTCTCGTGTGCATCGCACTTGAGGTTTGACGCAGTTCGTTAGGATTAAGGAACAGGGGCTATTTATTGGTAGGTAAGGTTGAGAAGCTGCATTAAGGTGAATTAAAGTGAGATATAGTAGCGGAAGTTAAGATTGGTTCATTATAAAAAGTGAGGACATTAACTTACCGACCGTGGAATTTCCACGGGTCCCGCTAGTTAACTATAAGTACTTAGCTATTTACGGCTAGAGAAGTCCCCGTGAACAGAAGGTGCTACGGTGGTGCTGTGCTCATACCCGATCAGGAGCTTAAGTTCTTTTCTCATGGCGGCACGCTTATGCTGTTGACTCATTGTAGTTCTGTCGTCTGTGAAAGACGGTCAGTCGGTTTGTCATCAATTTTGGATTACCTTCTGCAGGACAGGAAAATAACGATCTAAAAACAAACATAAATACGAAAACAGTCTTCAGTACAACAGCAACACTTGCATTGAAACAGGCCTCTTGAAGGTATAATTCCAAAATAAAGGTATAAAGTAAAGATCTCCTGAGTCACCGCAGAGTAATTGGATGCATAAGCAATAACTCCGACGATAAGACTGCTTCCAGATTAACGAGGGATGGCAGGGAGCGGATGGACGAGAGGCAGAGGTGCTTCTAATTGCTTACAGCTCACTGAATCTTCCTTAAACTGAATAAGGATTTTTGCACACGAGATTTTCATTTGAAAAAATTCAGCTTTTACTCCTGACTGAGTAACAAGCACGAGCTCCTTCTCCGAGAACTTCTAAGCTTAATTTACCTTAAGCTAGAGAAGCCAACCAAGGCAAGCAAATTCTAATTAATCCTGAAACCAAGATTTCTTTTTTATTTTCACTAAAAATGATTAATTCGCGCCTTTTGACATTAATAACAGTTTCTGTAATTATCTTACAGATCCGTCTTAACTTTTTCAACTTTGTTCGGACCAATAGTAAGAAAAATATTTAGACAAACACACAAACGGAAGAATCGATCAAAATCAAAATTTGACAATTTGTGCCTTTCAAGATTTCTAACAGTTCCAGAGAGTTTTATAAAGATCCATTCATAATTTTTTGAGTTAAACTCTGACAAAAATAAAACATGGAGACAAACAGATAAGCGGATCGATAGGTCACCACAAAAGTTTCGTTAGCTGCTCATCGTAACATCCCTACCGATTCCCATAAATTTCAGAAAATCCGTTCATAACTGTCGGAGTTATGCCCCCCCCCACAAAAAAAAAACACACACACACACACGCAGAAGCAAATGAACGGCTGGACAGATCTTCACCAAAATTTAATCATCTGTTCCTCCTAATATACCCTCCTCCTAATCCCTCTATAATATTTAATTTATTTTTGTGACAGACAAAGAGCCAAAACAACTCCAATGAAAACATAACCTCATTGGCGGTGATAATTGAAGCATTGAATAGCATTGGATCCCACAGCCACTAAAGGAGAAAAAAATATCGGGAGTAAGAGAGGTAGCGGGGTAACATTAGGAGCGTTTGTTTATACGAGTAAATCAATGATGTCGAAGTGTAAATTGAGCAGAGGTAGTTATGAACAACCCGCCTGGAAACCAAGATGACGGCAGCCTGGAAATGTTTGGGAATCGACGTAGTACAGCACCTGTAGAAATGGCAAGTTATTTTTATCATATAATTGTTATATTAGTTTAAGCCTCTGTAAGTTATAATAGAAAGTGAGGAAAGGATTTTTAGATGTCGAAAGAAATTTGGAATCGATACATGATTGCGTTCCGACAGTAAATTGCAAAAGAGGAGGAAGAAGAAGAAGGGAGCGCAGGGACATAAGTAGAAATATGAAGTGGAAGAGACGTCAAATGGGCACATAAGAGAGATGTCCCCAGATCTGGAAGTTGTCGTTTGGAGTGCCGAACTACTGGATGAGCTTTACAGATTTTTGAAAGTTATCGAATGGCGTGAAATGAGGTTGAATAAAACAGGCAATAATTTGATGCTTCCGTTCAGTAAAACTTCAGTAATTCTACAGTTTAAACACGTCACTGAACGCATGTACCAAATTTACGAGTACATGATTAAACAGTTTGAAATTATTGAAGGGTCACAGGTCTCATGATATATCTTCTGATAGAAACGAAATATCTCTGTTACAAAAGAACTGAAAGCGTAGCTGATTTGCCTGCATTAGGATTTAAACTGTTCAAATTTATTACAGTAGGCTTCAAACCTTATTAAAACCTATGCACCGTCTGCCATTCAGACAAGACCTTGGAATCCTACGCAGAAATACCAAGAGAGAAACTCAGGTTAAACACAGCCACATTTCTATACGGAGGGGTGCGAAACAGCAGCGATGTTGAGCAGGAAGAAGGGAACCAAAGCACTGGGAAAAACGCCCTACAGGACTAACTAATGTCGTCATAACGCCCGCGCAGGCTTCCCCAGGGCGCGATTCTCCCTTGGGAAATCACTAGTAAATGCACAATGCAAGCGCCTTCACCTACAGGGCACGCTGCAGCCAAAAGAGAATAAAGAATTTCTATTACTATACTCAGAAGTCCTAGTCCCCACTTCCACAACAAAGGCGATATCACAAAGAAATGAACATGCTGTATAAGACGATACCCATGCGCGAGAGTGCTCCCACACAGGACCAACGCGCATGGGAATAGCAAGTAGAAAAGGAGGAAGAGATGGAAGAAAGATCAATAGGAGTACGAGATAGGAAGGAAACGAAGTTGGCACGAAAGCCTTGCGCTTTGAAGGCCCAGCTAGAGGCAGAAGCAGAGGCGCACAGAACGTCTAATAGTGTGCGAGACCCACTCTGGGCACACACAGGAAAAGAAGAGGAAGTTGGTAAAACACTCCCTTGGATTACGGTACGCCTAAGTAAGCGAACGACACAGTAGGGAAATTTCCTTTAGAAAATATAATAACACGTAAATATATTTCGCACATTAAAACACGAGCAACAAGCTGCTCCCCGCACCATATTATAAGGGTAACAAATGAATAAAAACGGCCTGAGGCGGAGAACACCTCCGGAAATAAGATAGTTTTTCATTGCCAAGATTCAGAAATGTGGGCTATTGTTCACTATGAATTATTCGACCCTTTATAATCAGAAGTCCAAAATAACAATATTTAGGGCTCTATATTCAGTATATAAGGATATTTCTATAATCTCGTTTTTTACCATCAGATACTTTTTAGAACACAGTTACCCAGCTAACGTCGGTAGAGCACAAACCAAAAATACATTATTATATTCGGAACTACAACATGCGTAGAGTAATGTAGGTGTAATTTATGTATCACTACATTCATTTTAAGAGAAATGAATTATGTGAGATTTTCCTTAATTTGAGGTGACAATTGCGCTTGTATAAAAATATTCAAAAAATCATAAGGCGGGTTCAGATCCCTGGCCTGCCCATTCGCCTGCGAGCTAAATAAACGGTTTCTGTTTGAGTGTCTTTAAGGACGCTTAAAGATACATAGGCTGGCCACGATACTTTGTCGCTCCAACTCTCCTGTATATATGTAGGTACTATCAGTAAGAATTGCCCTTGGTAGCGTGAAGAGTTTCTGACGAATAGAACTCGACAATCGATCATTTGTCACTAATAAAACATCCAACAAAGAGATTTCACTCAGTGTGGAGGCGCCTGATGCTTCGCTGGTCTGGTGCTCTTCCTCATCAGCTCGTGACATATGGGACATTAGCGCAGCAACTATGCAGTCTTTCCTTTATTTGCATAAGAAATACAAACAGTTGCCGCAGTACAGTAATGCAAGGCGTTATTGCTATTCTGCTGGATGTGCCCAATAATTTCTTGTGATCAACAGAAGATAACAAGGAATTCAGAGAAACAAAAGTTGACTTGTTAAGTTGTGTAATAAAAGACTATCACTTTCAATTCCAGAGAACATACAACGACTGATAGGTATGATATCGAATGAAAAAAAAACTTAAGACGCTGGAGTGAGACTGCAACCTAATGCTACTATTGATGATCGCTTAGCCAGATGCAACAGCAGCAGAGATTTTGAGCAGAGTAGTGTTATGGAATTTGTCTCACGAGAGGTAGACAGAAAGTTCGTTTTATGGATGCAGCTCTAGTGCTGCTAGTATTCCAAAGTAATTCAGGGCAGAAATTTGAGGTCCTTAGGTACTCGACTACAACGAAAGACTTATACATTTTCACTCTCACTCAGTCCAAAGAAACCTGAACTTCTTACAGTACTCAGGGGACAACAACTTGGAAGCGACTAAAAATTTTACATATTTGGTATTTCCTTTTTTTGGCCCACAATCATGTAAACTCCGAGCAGAACTTCTGAAACTTCTCACAAAGTATTTCCCTACTTTAAA
>LQNS02015106.1:22404490-22416157 GCA_001587735.2 Parhyale hawaiensis | reverse complement strand
ATATTTTCAGGTAACCTAATTACCATAGTATTCTCAGGTAACCCAACTCTGAGAATATTATGGTAGTTAGGTTACCTGAGAATATTATGGTAGTTAGCTTACCTGAGAATATCATGGTAGTTAGGTTACCTGAGAATATTATGGTAGCCTAACTACCATAATATTTTCAGGTAACCTAATTACCATAGTATTCTCAGGTAACCCAACTCTGAGAATATTATGGTAGTTAGGTTACCTGAGAATATTATGGTAGTTAGCTTACCTGAGAATATCATGGTAGTTAGGTTACCTGAGAATATTATGGTAGTTAGGACAGGCCAAGTTAGGTTAGAATAGGTTCAGTGAATGAACATTAAAATAGGATATGTTCAGCTCAGCTAAACTACATATACCTACCTAACCGGCCTATCGCTATTATACTTGAGTCTCAGGTAACTCACATGCTATACTGACACCAAATCATGTCCTTTAGCATCTCAGCACGAGGCATTTGATTTTTAACGGGAATCTTCAATTTATTACTTTTTATAAATTACTAATTTTCTAAACGACCGCTGCTCCCTCTATTACCACCACCAGTCCATGCATGGCAGCTGAAATAAAAAACCGCGATGTCATTCACTTTATGAATCAAACATCAGGGAAATATGAAAGGAGTCACAAGCACTGAATGCCAGATGTCGAGTTCACACGATAGTCAAATGAATGAGCCTTGCCAACTAATCGCCCGAATGTTGGAGGAACCCCCGAGAGCACAATTGCGGGTCCAGCAAAAAAATTACTGTAATGAAAGCCGTCAAGTCATTGGCTTAGGAAATGCCACTTATAAAGATTCTGATAGTCTGTTCATTATTAAATCGTCCCACTTCTTTATTAAAAAAGGCAAAAGCAGATTATTATAAAATTCTCTTTGCAGAGTATAATTCCGATATAAAAATAACTTGGTATCTAATAAATAAACTTTTATCTAAGAACCAGATAATGAACACAGTAAAATCAATTATTGTCAATGGCACTAAAATTACAGATGACAGTGAAATTGCTACTCACTTCAACGATTTCTTCACAAATGTTGCAGTCAAGCTAGACAAAGAAATACCTGACAAATATATCACTCTTATATACTATGAACGACCCGTTGTAAAATTCTTTTTTCACGAAGCCCGTTAGTTATGACGAATGTGTTAACATTATCTCCCGCATGAAGAATGTAAAATATGGTGATTATGTCATACCTGTTAACATATTGAACGCAGCAAAATATGTGCTCGCACGACCAGAAGCATTGTTGCTTGATGACTCCTTCCAGCAGGGTATATTTCTAGAGTGTTTGAAAATAGCTTGTGTCACACCGGTGTTTAGAGGGGGAGATTCATCAAAGGTATCCTACTGCAGACCAATATCGGTGCTTCTTTTATTTTGTAAAATTTATGAGCGTTGTATGTCTGACCGCATAATTGCCTTTCAGTTGAAATTACAATTATTTCTGTAAATCAATTTGATTTCCAAAGGAAAAAATGCACCTTTGATGCTCTAAAATCATTAACGGATTTTTTTTTACGACAGTTTTAACAAAAAGCACGCTTTAAGTGTATTCGTAGACCTAAAAAAGGCTTTCGATACAGTCAACCATGCGATACTTCTAACTAAAGTTAAAAAATTAAGGATTTAGAGGAGTGGTTTGGGACTGGATCGAAAGCTACCTGTCAAACAGAGAGCAGTGTGCTAAAATAACTGGCCATCTGTCAACTAGCTCAACTTTGAACATTGGTGTGTCTCGGGGCTCTATACTAGGACCAATCTTGTTTTTGCTATATATTAACGATCTGCCAAATGTATCTAGTGTCTTGATGCCAATATTGTTTGCGGATGATACCACATTATCACTAGCCTCAACTAATTGTAATGAACTCATCACCACCATAAATTCAGGATTGATTAAAGTTAAAGATTGGATGTTTACAAATCGTCTCTCTCTTCATGTTAATAAATTCAGAATTGATTAAAGTTAAAGACTGGATGATTACAGATTGTCTCTCTCTTTATGTTAATAAAACATTCATGATTATATTTAGTAACAGTATACAGTCAATTGACCAACAACTAAATGTTTACTTTGACGGTCAGAGAATTAAATTTGAGGAGAGTGGTAAATTCTTGGGTGTCACTGTCGATAAACGTCTTTCATTTAATATTCATACTGATAGTATTTGCGCAAAAATAAAAAAAAAACTATTGACATTTTTTATAAGCTACAGCCATATACTCCTGGGAATACATTGGTTAATTTGTAGTATGCTCTTGTATACTCATATTATTTGTATTGCATTGTTTGGAGTGGTGCTAGCGACGTATACATCAACAGGTTATTATTGCTACTAAAAAATTGTAAGAATGATAACCGGTGCAGATTATCTAGATCATTGTAATCCTCTTTTCTATCGAACTTCAATACTAAAAATCCACGATATACGCACTTACCTTATCTCTATAGAAGCTTTTAAATTACAAATTACCACACAATCTGAACTTGTACTCTTGTCCCTGTCCCAATAACGACAGGAAAAGCTGAATTGTTCACTGGAAAGTACAATTTACCTCAGACGGAAAGCACACTATACTTACAAGTCATGTGATCAATGTACTTTTATTATCATAAACACTGCGGAGAAGACTCTGTTACACCTGTAGAATTAAACGAGCTTCGGCGACGTGATAGCTTGCTTGCGCATCCATGTATTAAATGAAGTATGTATACCGCACTCTGGCGGCACTGCACTGGAGTAGATTATAATGAAAGTTTTGTGTGCTTTGTAACTTGTTGCTTTCTGTGTGCACACAAGACCCCTAGTTACAATAACCAAATTGATTTAGTCACGCGTATTTATTTAACTAACGAACACTATAAACTACCAAGCAACTTTGCTTACTTAAGACAGGTAACTAATCTGGTTTGTTTATCATGCGCATGGACGAGTTCGATTGAGAGTTGAAACTTAGCTTTCGAGCATTGACTTGTCCGAAACTTTCCAACTTTGGATCGGGTTGAAAGTGTGAGAAGTAACCCACTGGCGTTAAGCCGCTGAAAGCTGCATTTTACGAAGCAATGTTGAGTTTCCTAAATTTTCAAGGCTACCGATGAAGGGTCAATGACAAACTCAGTACAAAGGGTCAAACCCACAGCACCTGCCCGCAGTTTTGGACAAGTCAAGCGTCGAAGGTTTAATTTTGAGGCCAAGTTGAACGTGCCATAACTCATTGATAATTTGGTACTCCGGTCCAATTTAGTTTCTCAAACCTAACCTGAACTTTGTCTTCCGTTTACCAAAGACATGCAGTAAATTTATCCGCGTCACCTGCGCATAGAATTCTTCTTTGCATGTGTACAGTAGTCCTGACCCCGTTTACCATTATAGCTACTCCTAACTAGAAAAGTGTTTTGCACTTTTTTTCTTAGAATTTTACATGTTGCATAGGCAAGTATTAGTGTGCATTAGTCAGTACCTTAATTAAAATGCCAGAGCACTGGTTGTCTACTGCTCGCCGCACCCGAGAGTGGCAACACGGGGCCGGTTCTCCCTACTCTTCCTATTCTAGCTCTGCGTGACATGCATGGCTGTTGATTTTTTTATTGAAAGCGAGCTTTCATCCAAACC
This sequence comes from Parhyale hawaiensis, assembly GCA_001587735.2. Lineage (NCBI taxonomy): Eukaryota > Metazoa > Arthropoda > Malacostraca > Amphipoda > Hyalidae > Parhyale > Parhyale hawaiensis. Next base: position 22,412,501 of record LQNS02015106.1, on the reverse strand, counting down.
GCTGACGTTTTCACCGTTACCTTAAATACTTAGTGACGAAAGAAAATATACTACAGCTTTACAATAAATTACTAATAAAATAAAAGAATCTCCCATACAGTATAGTGGTACCAGAGCATTGCAGTAAAATATGGGAGAAAGGTTTACGTTGCTTGACTCAATGCATTACCGGCTGATGTACTAAAAGAAAACTAGGCCTCGCGTCTTTGCATGAAATGCTTCATGACGATGTCAGGTCCGTTGGCCAGCGTATGGCCTGTTAAGATACTGGAGGAAGTTAGTTCATTTATTGTGCAACAAGAATTTAACGGAGATTATCCACTGATGTATTTAGGCATTATACTGAGTTTGTTAAATAGTGTCGCATTTTATATTAATATATGAGCGGTTTCGCTCTTAGACCTCCCTGATGTGGGTTAAATGGCTAAATGCGCTTACATTGAGAACACACGCAGCGGTCGCAAAGTCGGTCTAACGAAAACTGTCTGTCTGTAAAAATGAGCATCAACTTATGCATCGCTGTACATGCAGACCTAAGCTCATATTAATCGTCAGCGTGTGCGTATGACATCTTATATTTCTATGACACTCTTACGGCAACTTGCGATTCGACTATTCTTTGTAAAAGTTGAAGAATAGCAACATTACTTCATCACTGGCAAATTTCTATGTTTTCAAACCATAAATACAATGAAGAAATTGTGGTATTTTTTAATGCACTTACATGCATCATAGTCACGTGTATTCTTATCCCAAAACCGAGACACGCTAGTACGACATAAGTATGCTAAGTGCATCATTATGACGCACTTTAAGTAACTCTGCTGTAATTACAATGATGTATTATCTTGCATACGGTAAATGCACTTAACGAGGTTTTCTTTTTGCTCTAATTGTGGAATTTGGAAGATAAAATTTTGATGAAAAAAGGAAGCCAGCGCTGTGAGCAGCCAAGAATCGAAGTCAGCCGGTGAGACAAGTTTCATTCTACCGCAGTCCAGACTTCCTCTCATGTTTTCCACCCTACCAGTGCCATATCGTCAAAATTTCCACACTACCAGTGCCATATCGTCAAAATTTCCACACTACCAGTGCCATATCGACAAAATTTCCACACTACCAGTGCCATATCGTCAAAATTTCCACACTACCAGTGCCATATCGTCAAAATTTCCACACTACCAGTGCCATATCGTCAAAATTTCCACACTACCAGTGTCATATCGTCAAAATTTCCACATTACCAGTGTCATATCGTCAAAATTTCCACACTACCAGTGTCATATCGTCAAAATTTCCACACTACCAGTGTCATATCGTCAAAATTCCACACTACCAGCGTCATATCGTCAAAATTTCCACACTACCGCAGTGCCATATCGTCAAAATTTCCACACTATCAGTGCCATATCATCAAAATTTCCTCACTACCAGTGCCATATCGTCAAAATTTCCACACTACCAGTGCCATATCGTCAAAATTCTCAGATAATTGAGGCAAAATGAAATATACGTTTTTTGTATCTACTGTGTGCGAGATGAATGATTATTATTATCATAATAACAATGTTGGTTAAAATGTATCATGATTATGCATATAAGGCTCGTCTCATGAATAGATACATGGCGCGTTGATGAGTCACTTAGTGTAAGTTTTTGGGTTTTTGGACAAGCCAATGAAGCACCTGGTAAAGTTTTTGCAACTGAAGAGATGAAACTTTAAATTAGAATAGTGATTTGCATGGTTGTATGAAACCGCGTCTCACTGCTTACGTGTAACAAAACTACTAAGCTTTTTTCACGTACTTTTTGTTCAAGTAAGTATTCTGACGGAAGTGTCTGTAGCGATGACACTCAAAACGGTGCCATGAAACGCCTACGTGCATCCATTTTTTTTGCGAAACAGCTATGTGCATTAAAATTTTTCTCAGTGTAGTAGGATAGAAGATAGACGAACGATATTTCATTAAGCATCTTTCTAAAGACTTCTATGCATACTATTGTTGATACTCTTCGTTTCGTAATTTTAGTACTGGCTATACACTAAACCAAAAGGAAGTCGTTCTTCTCTGCCAACTTTCCCAAACAAATTAGAGTAGGTTAACGTGAATCATACCTCACAGTTCTCCTCCACGTGCACCTACAAGAGATGAAATGGAGACTAACTGTGAGATAGATGCATGTAATTTCAGCTCTGTTTCCCTAGCTGTGCCTAGACAAATTTCAAATGATATGCAGCGGGCGAAGAACTGTTGATAGTCTTCCTATCATTAAATCCTATGTTATGATATTCTAGGCGAGCTCGCCACAAAAAAAAAAAAATGCGCCGTAGCAAGAATTGGCCAAGAAGCAGCACACACTCGGTAGAAGTTCTTAGTCGATAGAAGCTGATGATATACATATTTTTGAATAGCGAATGGGCAGCTGTGATAATACAAAAGCGAAGATTTTACATCGGGGCAAATAATTAGTTATTTCCTGAGAGATACGGTGCATGATGAAAACAAAAACTGCTAGTTGTGTGTAGTACAATGGGTAATAAATCAGAGTTTTCTTGTTACAATCCATAATTTGTGCGTTAAGGTTTGAGATGGTCATCTGTCCTGCGTGAGAACCACCATCACCTTTTGCTTGGATGACTCTCAGCTGAACAATGAAGTCTCATATGGACCCACAATAATTTACCATCGCAGCTGGAGAAGATGTATTGCTTGAAGAAAGTTGAGACAACACCTAACATGGACTACAGAGCGCGTCGTGCTCTTGTCCCAATTTGGGTTGAGTTAAGTCACGACTGACGAATATATCCTGCTGCGACACTTGCTTCTATCAAAGGATGTCATCAGCGAAACCGTTGTGCAGGCAATGCAGTTATGACACAGGACTTGCGCGTGATATTGGTCAGGGTCTCGGTACCGCAAGAAGGCCAGCTGTTGGCTGAGGTCCTAAATAATAGAACACAAGCAATTGACACGGAACTACGATTATAGAAGTCAGCGCAAGTAGAGCTTCTGCAACAGACACAACTGATTAGGTCACTGCACGTCAAGACTGCGTATTAGCTTCCCAGCACGGCGAGGTGGGTAAGTGGATGAGAATAGTTACGGCATAAAAAACTGCAACTGAGATCGCTAGCGCAAACGTTGGTTATGCTGCTCACTGCACTCACATTTTGTTGTTGACAAGAAAATGAGCTGTGCTCTCTAATGCTTAATCGTTACACTGGATAGCTCATATGCATTAGCTCCACTGACAGTGGCGTACAATGGAAGCATTCCTTGTCGATTTAATACTGTGTATTTTTCATTTTGTTCTAAGGATAAAGGGGAGTATGAACGCAGAATGAAACCTGGAAAGCTTGATTCCATAAATATCCAATGGTCAGTAACACTTCCAAGTCTTTGCACGGCAGGTCAATGACTAAAACTATTGGCGATACAAAATAATTACTCTATGTGCCATCAGGAAGAATTTAGAGGAAAGGATGGAAATAAAGAATGCTGCAAGCACAAACGAATATACTTGCAATGTTTCTGTTTTTTTTAAATAGCCACCGTTCGGATGGAACGGTTGAACTCGTGCCACGACGCTGTCTCGAAAGAGAGGCTCAAGAGAACCATTACTGTACCAGGCATCTGAAGATTTCTTGCTCGTCTACAAACGAACCTTGAAAGAGCGGCAGTTTCAAGCTGTCGTGCATTTTATTGCTGAATATCCAAGGTGAGTTTAGTTTTTAGTGGCCACCGCGTGTTGGTTTGTTAACTCGTTACTCACACTTCGGCAGCGTCGCGAAAAGAAAGACGGTCAGTCTGAGCAGGCGGTGCCACCCACGACGTGCAGCTGGTGCACCTCACGGCACCACCGCCGGCACCCTGCGCATGCGCTTGATCAGGTGACAATTTCTGCATGTCGCTACGTAATGAACGTGCTAAACATTCAACAGATGTGCCATCATTATATAATAATTGCGTGCGACAAAGCAGTTTTCCAGGATCAGCTCAGCATTGTTAAAAAGAACAAAAAATAAATAAATAAATAAATAAATAACTGACGCATCTTATGTAATGAAAATTTCTTTCGTTGCAGCTAGGCAGGTGAAACTCCTTCCTAACAGCAAAACTGTCGAGGTTCAGCAATGGTAAGAAGAAATTAAAGTGACGGTAAAAAAGAGTGACAATAAAACTTACGTCACGCAAGTTTATGATGGTAAAATGGTCATTTCAAACTAATAACTGAGCCCAAAATATAAGAAGAAATGAGTGCAAATTAAAACATGTCAATTACAAAACACAACAGCGCTGCTGAGCCAAGCTTCGCGCTCTAGGCAAATATAGAAATGGACTTTTCAGCTGCTTATTCGGAAAAATTCACAAAACGAGTTTTTATAGAATGCGACTTTTTTAAAACAATGTTACAACCTGTGCGAGTGCTTCAACAAATCGTCAGGCGTTTGAATTTCCTGCCAGTGTCCGGCAGATGCTGCCATCTGCTGGCTGTGTGAAGAGCAGTGCAGCTCAGGGCTGGCATTGCCAGAAACCATAAACAACATAACATGAGAATTTTAAACGTCATCGCCCCGAACTGAACTCAAATGCTACGAGCAGTCACTGAGTGACACTGGCAGGCAAGAAATTCACCACGTGTGGGTCTCTTTACTTCAGTCGAAAACCTAGCACAATAATTTATTTGGTGCTATTTATCAAATACTCTTGAGAAATTTTGTCGAGTAAGAAAGACTATAAAGAATTTCTTTTACTTTCTATCTCTAATGCTGCCACTGCACAAACTACTCTGACGCTGCATCACAGCGCCCACGAAGTGTAGTGTAGTCTGCGAGTGTACAAATTCTCTGAAATTTTCAAAGGCGGAATATCTTACGTGGCCGTCAAGTACAACAGGAAATATGCGGCAGTGACACCTCAAACATGGTTGTTAGGCCACTACAGAAAATGCAAACTGCACCTTCGACCTTGATATTTCCCATCGATTTGAAAAATCGAAAATGTTAGTTTGTTAAGCAGGGCCAATTCTGCTTCTGCATATCGTTACCACCCTCGTACCCGATTTTTATAGAACCACCACAAGGAAGCTACACTCTGGTCAACTAAAAAATTACCGTGAACAGAAATGAGCTATTATGCATAAAGTATTTATGAATATAGAGCAACAGACATTCACTGCGCTCTATTATGCTATACTGACAGTATACAGGCAAGGACATCACCGTAAAGCCCCGCAGCAGCAGCTCTATTGGATCATTACCTCCACAGTTCGGTTGGCCCGTGTAGCATTGCTGAAACCACCGCTGAAATAGTTTCATTGTATAAAGTTGTAGCGTTGCACTGAAAGTGAAATCTTTCAAGCGAGTCTGACTGAAGCGATCGCGTAAACACCATTACGAATTAATACTTTTATTTTTTCTATGGCTGCGCGAACTTATGCAACAGGCTGAAGTAGCGCATACGGCGGACTCGACGCGAGCTGCGAGACAATTTAAATAAATTTGTTCCCGCACAAACCGAGTAGCTATGCAACATTAATTCGAAGAAAATTATTTATAACATGTAAAATTTACGAGCTCTGAGTTCTTATTTTATTGCTAGCACTCTGAGAAATTTTGATAAAAACTAGGTGAATACATAAGCGGTTAAAGGATTGACATTCGGGAAAAGTTCGATCAGAAGAATATTTCTGTACGTTTTTTTTATGTGCAGGTAGGGGGGGGCAGATTGGACCGTCCCAGACTTGTAAGAGAAACTCCACTGCCGTAAACATTTCGAGAGGCAGAGCGACTTATATCAAGTAGGAATAAATTAGACACCGTTGCACCTCAGACACCTGGCGACATTAGTGCTGCTGCAGGCAGCAGCTGCTGCATTTGCTGAGGCGGTTCGGTGCGGCAGTTCTCCGTCATATCTGGTACGAATGTTAGTGCAGTAAATCACGGCTTCTTTCAGCGCCATGGCACTCTGTTAGTGTGTCGCACACAGCAGTTTGCGGCGCATATTTGGGTCAGAAGCTTGGGACTGAGTATGGACGGCTAGACGTTCCAAATTATGAGGCACTCGTGGCAAGTTCCCAGGACAGATCTGGAGTGGCTGCGGCCGATGATAACATTGCGGTTACATGTAGCAGGTGAAAGCCAAGCGATTCTCAAGCGATGCCTGCAGTTCCCATCATCGAGTGAATTCGGCTCGCTGACCTCAAACTTTGTGAGACATTCTTCGTCTTCTTCTTCTTCGCGGTCAGAGAACAAAAGAGACCTGAAGACTGGGCCTGAGATCAGCTGGGTTGTCTCTGACATGAGAACCAGCTCAATGTTTATAGGCACGTACAGTGTAACACGTTGGGAGTACAATTGAAACAGACACGCGGGAAACTTTCACTTCGGCCAAGTTACCGAACTGAGCGACGTGCAAAACAGATACAATAGCAGTTCCTTTCTATTCCTCAAGCAAGCACGCAATAGAAAGAAACACGCGCAAATGTAGGGAAATCAGAATACCAAGAGTTGAGGTGGACTCATCGTGATCAGGACTGACTGAGGTGCTGTTCATCAAACCTGCAGCAGTCAGCGCCTAACTCAGCACGAGTGTGAGCCCTCAGCGCGGCGCTCAGCACTGAGCCGAGCACAGCCGGGCTCCTCCGTGCTGTTTTTCCCCAACAAGCTTCGCTTTCCCGCAGCCGGTCGGCACTGCGACACTTTTTCCGTAGTTTGAAAAATATCGACTTGAAAAAATTGGCAAAATTTTGCCAGTTAGCTTTGTGCTGCAGGGCCGCGGCGAGTGCCGCTCGTATGAAAAAGCGACAAAACTGCACGTGCAAGCATCGCTGCCGCTCCTCTGTGGAAACGCGAGGAGTTAAGCAAAGAAAAATTGTCTTGCAAACTGTACTGCTTTCGTGAACTTCATAAAATGTATCCGGAACACGCTAGCTGAAGGGAACTATAGCGCGTAAGTAGCGCAAAATCTAGGTAAGAAGCGTTTTAATTTTAACCTGTAAATAATTTTTTAAAATTTCTAAAGTAATTTGAATGTCACACAAGTAAATTTTAGTACTTTGAAGAACCACAAATAGGTACGTAAACTAAGTTTTGTACAAATTCATATAATTCAGTTATGAGTTCTACTGTATTTTGAACGAGTACTTTGCTCTGTATCTTGTATTATGCTTTCTATTTAGAAGAAAAAATTGCCAGAGTTTGCTACCAAGCGTGTAATTGGGACATATGATAAATGGCCTTCAGTTTTCTTCAGCAACGAATGCAAGTTCAATTTGTTCGGAAATGATGGGGAATACTATGTAAAGAGACGTGACGGAAAGATGGGGAATACTATGTAAAGAGACGTGACGGAAAGATGGGAATACTATGTAAAGAGACGTGACGGAAATGATGGGGAATACTATGTAAAGAGTCGTGACGGAAAGATGGGGAATACTATGAAAAGAGACGTGACGGAAATGATGGGGAATACTATGTAAAGAGACGTGACGGAAATGATGGGGAATACTATGTAAAGAGACGTGACGGAAATGATGGGGAATACTATATAAAGAGACGTGACGGAAATGATGGGGAATACTATGTAAAGAGACGTGACGGAAATGATGGGGAATACTATGTAAAGAGACGTGACGGAAATGATGGGAATATTATTATTATTAAAACTTCACGCTTGAGCTCCCACGGACAGGTAATACAACCCAAATGAAGCATTTGCAACACCGGGAAGCCCAAAACGCTGCAAAAGGAAATCCATCAAAAAACAATTAACAGCCGACTTAAAAGCCTGCAGGCCAACACCACCAAAAGCCGATGCAGGCAATAAATTCCAAAATTTAGACGACCAGGGCACGAAGCACCGACAGAACTGATTAGTTCGACATATGACAGCCCAATCTTAGTGGAAGCACGTGACACCAACCTTCTAATATGCGGCTCAAAAGTGAGCTTCCCATCAAAGACGACACCTAGAATCTCCAATGAGCTAAACTCCTGAAGCAAAGTGTC
>LQNS02015106.1:22381753-22394116 GCA_001587735.2 Parhyale hawaiensis | reverse complement strand
TGTACAGTCGCTGCTGCAGCGTCCTGTACCACCCCTGAATGGCGGACATTCAGAAGGTAATTAAGTACGTATTACACCCCCTCAGGCAGCCCTGTTGAGCTTCTGCCGCGGCTCTAAATTCTGTTAGGGATGTCCATGATTTGTTGCGTACACACGATACGCACTTCCGGTACAGACCAGCTCGTTGCTGCAGTCTTCCACACTCCCTGAACATACTGAATCTAGACAACCTGCAGCGGTAATATGTACAACTGTACATGCACAATGGCGTATCGATGTGACGGGAGTCATAGGTCTATAGTGCATTTGAGTCAGTTAGATAACATATTACGTTAATTTGAAAGCGTAGAGCAAAAGAATAATGTCTCGTAAAAACAACATTGCTTGTAACAGAGAGAAAAGTTTAGACTTAGACAGGACTATCTGGTGGCAGCTCCGAAACCAATGCTTAATGTTAACAGAGAGCAAATGGCAGGGCTTTTACAGCAAGATAATTAATCCTGGGATCAATGTATGGAGGATCACTCACAGAAGCTGCGCCCGCGAACAAACAGTCCGAAAAAGAAAGAAATAAGTCAGTAGGACTATCAAAATAAACAAAAACGTTTGGTTAGAAAGGATGTCCAGGGATCCTAGCCAAGTGTAAAGGTAATGTTAGCTTTGGCGCCCCCTACAGAAGGGCAGATTTAATTCCATCGGCCATCCTATAGGCCTCATAAGAGTGCCAACAAAAGTAATATTATTGCGACGCCTGAGTATCATTGGATGAACTGTCAAGATATTGGAGTATCACACTCTCCGACGCAGGTAAGGGAGTTCGAACCAGTCTGCCAGACAGGTGCGCTCTTGCGGTGTTTGGCATGCTGGATGGGTATTTCCGACTTCCAGCTTTGCAGGGGGTGCTGACCATAACCAAAAATAAGGATGGTCTGCAAGGTCGCTGTTATCACATGAGCCTTCCTTCTCCGACGCAATTGCTCTGATAATCAGTGGCCATACACTGCTCAGGGGTAACGGCCATATAGCTGCAGCACGAACAAGTGCATGAGAGTCTCCTATAGTAGGGAGATGCGGTCAAATTGACTTCATTTAAAGTGCTTGAATGGTGACTAGAAAGGTAGAAATACGGCATACTTCACCAAAACCTAGTCCGGCCCGTGTTGTACAGTTAAGTCCAGTCATTATCGTCACGGCGCGAAGTGAATCTACAATAAATATAATCGGGAACAAACGGGATACCCTCTTCTCATATGGAGTAGAACTTGTTTTAGCACGAAGGAATTCCTTGCTTAGTCAGTCACAGTGGTGGTGATTGAAGTTAATTTTATAAATTTTACAGGGTTATCGTATGCTTGTAGTGGAGAAGCGCAGTAATTAGGTATACAGATATTCAAACATACTCGTATATGACGAAAAAATTACACATGCGTTAATATACCGAAGCTCAGTTTTATCACTTATTTAGGCCAGTGCTTACTTTCTTGAAGATATTACTTCGGCTAGAGTGTTAATTTATTCCTAGCTCAAGACCCTCTACCTAGCTATACCTTGCGATTCAAAGGGAAGAAAGTAAACAGCGAAATGTAGAATTCCAGTACGATCGAGGGTATACCCACACGGGAACAACGAGCATGGACACAGCATGTCGGGGCTAGGGAAGAATGAGAACAGCTTAAAACATTGTTATCAAGAGTACGAAACTAGAGGGGTACAAAATGGGCACGAAAGAGATATCCTGAAGGCCTAGGTAAGGTTATATTTAATATGACCTAGAGAGTCATAGGCGGGGAGGACTTCCTGTGACACAGGATGCGTGAAATTGTCGGCTACTACCATTGTCGAAGGCATAAATGAGGTAGTAATCAGTTTAAAAGCAGGTACAAGACACTTCAACTAAGACTTCTGAGTCTGTGCGCTGCTAAGTCATGTGCAAAATGTAGGAATAAGGAAACAATGCGCCATCAGCAGAATCCTAGAGCAGCACTACGTCCTCGCGGTGCTGTGACGACCGCACCGCCCTCTTATTTTCATACTCCAGCACAGAGCACACGAGCAGCTAATGGATTATGGAAGAGCTGGTGGCTAATGAAGCAGAGAGGCGAAGTGTCGCTCCATCTACGCAGAATTTTTATGCGGAATTTTTGCACTCATCAAAGCTTCTCGAGTCGACGGAAGTGCTTTCATTTGTTTTTATGTCAGGCTGTGGTGAGCGTCATCTCACATTAGCGGCTCGCGTAACGCAGTATATTTCTACATTACGCTAATGTCGACATTTTATACTCTGCAGATCGGCTGAGAAGATTGGAGAGGGACCTCAGATGACGGTGTTCTATTTCTCCTTTAAAAGCGCATCAGTCCGAGGTAGCAACAGCTTTGGCATCCAAAAAAGAAAAAAAAAAAGAAATAAAATAGAAGCAAATAACTGTATAGGTCGAGGTGCTCAGGAGGTGCCCTAATGAACGTGGGACGAGCCGTAAGCACAATATTTACATAAGACTACACGATAAATTTGATTCCCGTGACAGTCTCGCTGACTTTCTCCAGAGTAAATAATCAGCTATAATGTAGCAGTCCGAATCATTTAACTGTAGGTCTGAAAAATATCGCTCATCTATCGGTTTGAAAGTACCTGCCATTTTTTTAATACTTTGGAATGTATTGCATTTTGAATAATGGAATAATAATAATTAGCTTCTATTAAGAACACAATGGGTTCACAAAATATGCTTACAAGCTTGCAAGTACAAACAAAGTAGCCAAAATTCAACCAAGTAATTAGGCCCAGTGGCCTAATTATTGGTGGCCACGTACATTGAGAACAAATAGATACACTCAGCCTACACCTGCAGACACGAATGGCATTGAGCAGCTCAATCTCACACAGGAGAGAGTAAGAACTCTTGACTGCATTGGAACAGAGAATTTACCAGATTATCTTTGTGCAGTGTGATTGAGCCACAGCGTTTCATTTTAGCTGGCCTGGCCAAGGGGCTTGCAACAACAATAATAATTATACAAGTTGCACGCAGAGCTCAGTCCCCACTACACCAACAGGCTCACATATAGTCCTACCGTACCTCGAGCAATCAAAAGGAAATAGTACGGTAGGAAGACAGAGATATATCAGCTCACGCCTGCGAGTCGTGAAATGGACGCTTAGAGAAGTGGCAGGTAATAGGCAAATCAGCTACAGGTTATTCCGATCATGGAGGTCATTGCCTACATACAGAATCCTAACCCACCGCTGCTTGAGCGCCGAACTCTGATAAGTTGGATTAGAGCATATCCCTTTTAGCATTGAGTTATCAGACTTTTCTACTCTCATCTGCAGGCTATGTGCACATTTACGAGCAAGACTATTGAGACACTGTACGTCATACAACGCAAACACATCACTAGCACCTGTGCATCTGGGCACACCCACCAACCGTCGGAATATGTCATTGTACGCAACACGCAACTTACTGATGGCCTGTTTAGTGAATTTGGCCCAAGGTGAGCTACCATATATTGGATAGCGAATGTATTTTCTTTCAAAAATAACATTTTGAAAATATTTGCAGTCTATTTCTCTTGTTTCCGAGTATTCTCGGTTAATTTCTGTCTATATTTGCCCACCAAGTTAATTGTAATGTCAAGATTAGGAAAATGAGCATTTTCTACATCTTCTTTTTCCTTCAAAAAGCCCGAATGGTATTTGCGTGTTGTCTTATATGTTATTAGAAAAAAAAAACTCCAATTGCTTAGGATGTTTAAGCGCGGTATAATAGAGAATGTTTCCTACACATCATACAGGAATGTGTTGAATAAGTTTATCGTAAATGCAAAGAATGCGACTATAAAAATAACATTATAGACTCTCGAAATTCTTCTCGCAAGTTGTGGTAGGTCGTGAATGATATGCTCGATCGATCGTAAAATTAAACCTAAGTCAATATCTTTCAATGCAAATGGTAATGTTCTCACTGATGAACAATCTGCCAATTTATTTAATGCTTCTTTTACCTCTATTGTAAGAACCCTTGTTGCAGCTCTAACTCCAGAACAATTGAATTTTACCATTAATGCAAATTATGTCGACACTCACTGCGTTTTCGATCCAACTTGTCTCGATAAAATAGCTAATATTCTCAAATCGTTTAGGAATAAGCGTTGTAATCGTGATGAAATCCAACAATTATTACTACTAAAAGTCTTGCATTACATTGCTAATCCTCTCTGTTACGTTTTCAACTTGTGTTTAGAGACCGGTGTTTACCCCCCTAATATTTTAAAGCAGGCCCGTGTAATTCCTATCTTTAAGTCAGGCAGTTCAAGTGATGTATCTAATTATAGGTCTATATCTACCTTGCCTAACTTTGACAAAATTTTAGAAAAAGTTATTCACTCTAGATTATGAAATTTTCTTTCATCACACAACATAATAAGTAGTTAGCAGTTTAGTTTTTAAACAAAATTTAATACCACGCTAGCTATGTTTCATCTTGTAACTGACCTTCTGAAGTGCTTCCATGATTAAGCATATGGCATAAGAATCTTCTACTAAGAAAACTCGATCATTATGGTGTTCGGACTGCTGCAAATGCACCTATAAAAAGTTACCTGTCTAACAGGACCAATATGTGCTCTGTAACGATGCCAAATCCTATACATTACCAATTACCTCAGGTGTGCCTCAAGGAAGCATTCTAGGTCCTGTACTTTTCAATGTTTCTATCAATGATATAACTACCCTAGGCTTGAACTGTGTATTGTATGCGGATGATGTGTTTTTTACACCGATAGTTCTAATTTTCAGGTTTCTGTCGCCGATATACAAAATGTTATGAATTTATTGGCTGCATGGTTAATTCAAAATAGATTAACAGCCCTCGAAAATGAAACCAAATTTATGCTGTTCTCTCCATGTATTCACCCACAGCTGCCACCTATCGTCTTTAACAATAATCAACTAGAGTGAGTGCCTCAGATCAGGTGTCTTGGATTGATTTTGGAAGAGCGGCTGAATATTGAATGAAGTCCACATCGAGGAAGTAGGGCGCAAGCTGGGCAGAGTTCTTGGTATAATCTATGCAATATTCAACTATGTTGACCGGGAATCATTAAAAAATTGTTTATTACTCATTAGCTCACTCAGTGTTGGTCAAGGACATCATTATCACGGGTGGAGCCCCTCGTTGTCATATTCATAAACTTGAGATAATATTGAACAATATGCTTAGGCGAATGCTTCGAGTTAAACGTAACGCTAACAATATTCCTCTTATGAATTGCAGGGATTTGTACTCTACTCTGAAAATGTTGCAATTACATTATGTATTCAACTATTCCATACTTAAAGTTTTACAATTCATGTTATATAATCATCCCGAAGCATTTCAAAAGCATTTCAGTCCACTTATACCCAACAAAGTTGTAAAATGAGACGTTCTGATCTCAATCTCCCTAATGTTGACGTTGAAAAACGGCTAGCAGTTTTCCAAATTGCATTGCTTCTCAATAAAATTCCTTTGTATTTATTGGACCCAATTTCTGCCAATATATTTAAAAACCGTTTTAAAGAATATGTATTGCAATTGTATTAGCCTTTGTTTTATGTTTTTATGTTTGCCCAAAAAGTTATGTTTAACTTCTGGTGACTATGCAAATACATCATTGTAATTGTCTTTTACTCATGTACCAAAACGATGATTGTATTGTACCAATGTGTCTGTGTGTAATAAACCTATCCAACCTATCAAGGCTCTAAGGCGACAAAAGCTGCTAACGATATTTGCGTTGTATATGGAGAGGGCGCTACAGCTGAGGCGACCGCTCATAATAGGTATGCCAAGTTAAAAAATAGAAATTTTGACCTCAAAGATTCACCTCGTCCTGATCGTCGAGTTGAGATCGATGAGAAATGATTACACCATCGTCTGTCGAAAGTCCTCGTCAAACGACAAGGGAACTGGCAGGGAAAGTGGAATGCTCCTACCCACACTGCTGTACAGGAACATCTTCACTAGATTGGAAACGTTCAGAAGTATGATTCATGGGTTCCCTATGCTTTAACTGACAGGAACAAAATCAACGAGCCTGAATCTCCGCCGGTTTGCATGTTCGTGACCTCTCAACTCGTGGACACCTGCAACAATGCCCTTACAATATCGTTACTGGAAATGATAAATGGTTACTCTACATCAATAATTGCTATGTACAAAGTTGTGTCAAATGCTGATGAAGAACTGAAGGTCTGGTTGTATGACTTTCATTCAGTTCTTCATCTGAAGGGCTGGTTGTATGACTTTTTGAGTCAAAACCTGGTAGCTTTTACCAATGAGGTATTGTAAATCTTGCTCAAAGATAAAGGTAAAGTCAACTTGACGGTGCCCCCAAATGGCAAATCCGCGTGCATTGACTTGTGCTGCAGATATAAAACAGCAGGCCCCAGCTATGACGCCAGTGGCGGAAGACTCATACAACAATTTCTGCGACCCCCGAACCCTCCCCATTGTTGGGGAAGGTCAGCAAGCCCACAGTTGTATACAGACCGGTTGCTGACCGATCATATCAAGCGCGCATAGATCTTGCCTAGCTGGGAGCGAGGCTTGAGCCTGCGGACCTGAGAGTCAAAGTCAGACGCCCTAGCTGCTGCTACTGTGGGAAAAAGTTGTAAACAACAATGGAGAACATACTATTAATTAGTTATTTTCCATATTTTATTAAATTTTTCAAAAATATGTAATTAATATAACGGCAATTAAGGACTTACTTTCCCACCCAATACAATGCATTAAAGAAAAATGCTAAGATGGCTTTGCTTTTCTCGGAGTTTGTCTCTCGGGCGGTTTGTTTGTCTGCCTGCAAGATAACTCAGAAAGCTATGAACGGACCACCTTCACGAAATTTGCACGAATTGGTAGGAATGCTTAATGGAGTTAATGACCCAAGTTTGCGTTGATCTGTTAGCCTAATTGTCTCTGCGCGTGTATATATAGATTTAAAAATATAAGATATAAAACTATGAACGAATTTTCATGAGATTTGCAGGAATTTTTAGAAATGTTAATGAGCGCAATAATTAAATTTTAGTAATGATTCAATTTTCCGGCTGTGTGATTATCATCCGCGAGCGAATCGAAGAGCGGCGATAAGGTTTTCGTAGAAGATTTAAGTTTCTATAGTTGTATATTTATCTGTCCACCTAAGCAAAGACAGAAGGAACAGAACAATGTTCATAATTTTCTTGTAGATAGTCAGGTAGGACGACCTAGATGGGAATAGTGCCAAAAAATTTGAACTAGCTTAGCATTAAAAACGACTGCGATAAATTTTCTTGTCTTTCCACCCAAAATAAGGCATAAGGAGCTGAGTCATAATAAGTTTTTTCTCAGTCAATCAAGTGGGTTGACAGAGATGAAAAAAATGACAAAAGTCTTGAGTTAGCTGGCCATAGAAAATGAAGGACTTGAATTTGTAACTCCTTCCAAAAAGAAGCAAAAAGAGTTGAGCCATCATCACAATTTTTTCTAGATAGTGAGGTGGGTTGACTGAGATGCAAAAAATGCAAAAAAACTAGAATTAGCGGGCCATAATAAATGACGAGGCTGAAATTTGTTCCCCACCGTGGGTGACTGTCGTTCGCCACGAGGCGTTCTAGTGTCAGGAGTTATTTCATTTTACCGGTAACATTGCGTTGCTTGGCGCCAATATGCGCTCAGAATACTCCTCTAAACTGTGTAAATCGCTTTATTGCAAGTCAACGTTTTGTTAACTTCTAATGATGTTTAAATATCTGACATGTAAAAGTTTGTACCTGGGAGAAAACACAATTAGGTAGCTCGTAAACTAATCAAATTTTGCTTGAATTAATTATTTTAGAAGTTGTGAGTTATACTGTACTTTGAACCAATATTAACTGTCAATAGTTCCATTGCAGGTCACTGAAAATAAGCAGTTAGGGCAATTAAACAGTGTTTCAGCATCTTAATTGTATTTATATCTTATAACGAGCCTCTCAACAACAATATTAACAGCTAGATCGTCTCGTGACGTAAGACCAGATTCAACAACGTCATTTTTGATGGCCAGCTAATCCTAGTTTCTCATATGGATGCTGTGTCAAACAAGGTAAGCTCTACGCCCCTACTATACTATAGCTCCTTAATAATAACAAGGAAAAACAGAACGGATCGTGGCTTACGACGATCTGCGCGGTGGAGACAAATTTTTTCGCCCCCGTTGAGAAAAATTCAATGGGTCACAATGGCATGAGTCACATCTAGGTCAACCCATCAAACACCTTGCAAAAAATTATGAACATTATTCAACTCCTTCAACCACTTTTTGGGTGGACAGACATACATACAAATATATGTACTCAAATCTTCAATGAAAACATTATCACCTTCTCACTTCATTCGCGGGTGATAAACACAATGAATGAATTAATTTAACAGTTATGCGTTAGAAAAGCAAGTTACTGTTTATATGATTTACTTTCCTTGAAATTAAGTTAAACATTCTTCTGCCTAGCAAGGGAGTCAGTCGGCAAGCTTATTATATTGCTATTGTCTCTGCAATATCAACTAGAACGCCTCGGTGGCGTAAGACTATCACCCGCGGTAGGAGGTAAATTTCATTGTCGTCATTTTGCCAGCTAATCATAGTTTTCTGGCACGGATCACATCTAGGGCAACCCACCAGACTCCCTGCAAAAACTTATGAAGATAGTTCAACTCCTGTTACCTGTTTTTGGGTGGAGAGCAAATTTGGTTTCCGTCATTTTGTATGGCCAGCTAATCCTATTTTTTTTTTCTTTTTTTGCAGGGGTTGGGTGACATTGAGGACAACCCATCAGACTCTCTGCAAAAAAATATGAACATAGCATATTCAAGGAACCGAGACGAAATTAATATTTTGTGTAATGCCTGACGGCTTTCAAAATCCAATGAATTAATCCAGCACTTAATCCATGTCTGAGAAGCAAAAGAAGGCTCTCGCTGCTCTGCACGTGCAAACCGAGAACGTACGTTTTTTTTTGTGCTCTTTTAATTAAATTAGCAGTTGTTTTAACGAACCTGTGGCGATGGAGAAATATCATCAATTCTTCGCCGTCATATTTGATGGCCGGACACACTAGTTTCAATCACAGCCCAATTGTTTTATCTCCCGCAGTAAAGCCATACATCCTACAGACCGCTGCCTTCTATACCACATAATGCGAAACGTTCTATACAACCCTTCCGCTTACGTTACTGCGAGCACAGCTCTCGCGTTTGTCAGCTGTTATTATATCGTCCTGCAACTGCTGTTACATCACTGCTGGCATGGGAAACATTTTCCAGAGTAGTCCTAGAAGTACGCTTACATGAACGCCAATTTCCATAATTTTGGCGAGGAAAAATTACTGAAACGCAAAGTTTGCCGCCACAATTCAACGCACACGAACCGTACGTGTGAATGGGAATGGTGCAGTGAATTGTAATGTACAAGAGTAAAATTATTGACAGTTGCATAATACGGAGCTATTGATTATTATATGTGCAATGTATATACATATACATGCTAAATTTTATACGCACGCTTTGTGCTGAAAATTCCCATCCTCTGTGAGAAATTCTAATACTTTGACTCACTACCATTACCGCAAAGAATTACTGTACAACGGCTTGCAAAATTTCATTTATATTACTGGCCATAAGGTATAAGTTATCTTCAAAGTAAGGGACTTAACTTTACCAATACAAGGTAACACGGTGTCCCACCTTCTCCGACGAGCGGAGGGACTGCAACCGGACCTTCATAGTCAGGATGCTGACTCCGTTCTCCGAGGAATGCTTTCTGAGGTACTTCGCTGCCAATTTAATAGAAATGCTCTTAAAACTTTCCTTATCAGATGTGGCCTCTACCACAAACTGTGATGAATCTATTGCGATAATTGCTATCGTCAACTACGGCTCTGCCCTTCTCTTTGTGAATTACATATACTATATGTGAAATAAATGAAGATGATAAAGTTCTCCTTACTACCCTTTTATAATGAAATGTGAGATAAATTCCGCGTCCTAGCGGCGCACGAGACTGTGGTTAACGCAAGAATAGTTCGGCGCAATATAGGCAGTGCCACTGGAGAGCTAGTAAAATTTCTACTACTACTAGTACTACTACTACCACCACTACTACATACAATGGTAACAGAGGAAATTACCTCGAAGTTGCCTTGAAATGCTCGAACACGGCAAACAAAATTGGCTTAGAACATTCCTGTCTCATTTGCTCTTTAAGCAACTTCTTCCCCAGAGTCAAGGAGAGCATTTGTAATGAAATTACCGTCCTGGTATCTTTTGACTGTACTGTGTGCTTAGCCCTAATAGTAATGCATGATGCTAGCCGCGCAGCTAGCATATGATGGACTACGCAATAGCTTCCATTGCAGCCTCTAACATAGAGACAGAGACAGTAAAAAGATGGCTTAATCTATTCTGCGGCGCTGGTACTCACCAATAACACTGACTGAATTAACTCAACTGTTATTAACAAGTGGGTCAAAAGTAATCGATTGATATAATGATCATATGAAATTCATTACCCTCACATAGTTCCGAGATTGTGTGGAAATGTGTACAAACTCGCGCTTTTAGGAAACAATAGAACTCGTGAAAAGTATCAGAGCGTGAAAGACACATCGCATCATTAAAAAATTAATTACTATTTTTGATGCAGAGCAATAAAATGACTAGTTGTAGCGACCAGAAAATTGCGTACAAAAGGATTTTTATCTAAACAAGATGGCGGTGACAAGAAAGTTGCTAAGAAACAAACGTCTACTGCACGGGCAAAATTATTACTATTACTATATACCAGCGTAACTCCGAGTCTAAAGAAAAGTGATGAATGGTTATTCACCGACGAGAAAGAGGTTGTGAACGTACACAAACCTCACAGTTATTGTTTGGGTGCTACTGCCTTTGTTATTAAATAGAGCACTGCAGTATTATTCAAACTTTGAGAGAGATGAAAATTCAAATATTCTATTAGAGAGAAGTAGACTGTAAAAGCGACACTCACTTTCAGCTCATATACAACACATCATGTATTAATGTGCGTGAAATTGCCCAGTATGACGCAGGAGAGACAGTGAGACATTGGGCGGTGTGACAGAGCTGCTGCAGCTGTTGCGCACAGAAGAGCTATGACACTCCGTGACGTGAGCAAGTGTTGGTGAGAACTGGAGCGAGAGATGGAGTGATGGACGCAGAGCTGCGACGCTAAAGTATAATGTAGGCTACGAGCGGCCTACGCGGCTTCCCTCCTGAAACTAACATGGCGCGCTGGCCTCCTTTGGTGATCTCTCCTGAGCTTTCAGCAGCGCTATCCCAAAATTTGTACTGGCTGCAGCCGAAGTGCAGCTTATATGGGATGGTTATATGTGAATCGGTTGGATTGGGAATAATCTCAATGCTTTTAGTTTACGATGTTCCAGCAAATATTGAACATATTTTTATTGTATGAAACTGATATAGACAAAAACTTTTTAATTGAATATGAGCATGGATCGACGCTATAAGCTTGAATAAATACAGAAAGATGGGCATAGAAGCATTATGGTGAACATAAAAATGAGAGTTATTATCATTTTCTCCACCGTACCAATTATGCCAAGACTCTCTTGGCCTATTGGCCACCAAGATACTGTCAGTGACTTTGGTAACTTCACTGCTACTTCTTGAGATAAATTCGCCCCAACACTGGGATTAGCAGTTTATTTAGAGACATAACATAGTTACTTTAGAATTAGAAGTATTTGAAACGGTGCTAAATATTTTCTCATGGGATACTCAGTGAAGCTGTTATGTCTCATAATAATTATGGTCGGTGCGTTCTTCTTGCACGTAGGCATAGATAATTACTAGTAGAATTTCTTTACTTTCTTCATTAATTTGAATATTAGTTATTCCAGAAAAAGTGCGAATTCTGAATCTGAAGTTGATGTTTCATTTTGTTAAACAGCTTACCAATACAGCAGCTAACATGTTGACTCCTACTGAGAAATCTACCTTACTCTACGACTCGGCTTGTAGCTTGGTCAGGTATCAGTGTTTAAGGGGGTCGTCCCGGCGAAAATGGTCAAATGATCAATTTTCTGTTTTTTGCTCAAGAAGTGTCTTCAGGTATGGGGGCATTACGTCCCAAAATTTTAGGGGGCTAGCAGCACTAGAACCCCCCCAAAATGGGGGGGGAATGGGTCCACAGGGGGTCCAAATTTGCCTTTTTTTTTTTTTGCTGCAAAATCATCAGTTTACCAAAGGCTATTGCATACCAAATTTCTAGGGGGCTAGCGAATACAAAAAATGAAACATGCCAAGGGCATTTCCTTTG
>LQNS02015106.1:22371061-22381426 GCA_001587735.2 Parhyale hawaiensis | reverse complement strand
AAACGGAAAAAGTTACATGAATAAAAAGTGTTTTGTTTTCAATTTTACATATTGTGTGAAAATTTCAGTAAGATCGGACCACTAATAAAGAAAATTCCAAAATTTCGGGACGACCCCCTTAAATCGCAGTCATAATGAAACAAATTCATGGAATAAATCAGTACTTGAACCGTAGTGTGAATCTCGAAAAGCTTATTCGTTCTCCCCCTTTGGCAAAAAAAGCACTAATTTAAAAATATTTCTTGAAAACTTTCGTCAGTATACCTCTATTGAATTGAGTGTGTTTATCTAGTACCAAACGAATTATATCCATATACTGTCTCGATGAAAAAGTCTTTTGATAATGATATATCTGGGCTCCATTGGCTGATATGGAAAATCCCACGTAAAAATACGAAGAGCATTTACTGCTTTTATGGAAAATTTTATGAGATCTAACTTTTTCTGCCAAAATCATAATTGTTGTTGTTAGCCCTCCAATCGTATGAATAGCTGAGAACAAAGCTACAGTAGAAGGTGCAGACGCTTGCAGGTGAGAAAATAATAACGCTGCCCTTGCTGGCTGTTGCAATGGACTAACATTTTCAAATCACAACCTCACGGAAGCAAAACATACCAATTATTCCTCGTAGTTAACGGCCTCCTAGGAAGCTTCTCGAGTAATTACTATGATATTTATCTCGATCAGTCCTACAGTTTGAGGTTAACACGCACTTCTCCATTTGTGGTTTTGTGTGGGATGTTTTGAGCCCTTGAGAAGGTCGTTGGTTCGAGGGACTCCGAAACGTAACTGAGCTGCAGACTTTCCCAACCAGCAGTAATTACGAGGCCTTATTTTGCAGCAGGAACCGTTCATCACTGCTGGGCGTTGACTCGTCGGAGATCAGGACAAGCAGCAGGGTATTTTCATCAGATCCCGCTACAATAACTACCACAAAGTCACATGAGGCGACCGGCCTATACCCTTCCATAAATGGAATGAATCCAGGCGTAATGGGCCACCCCATCAATATTAAGGATGTCAGGCAACGTGGGTGGCGCCTCAAACACAGCGTCAATAATGAGTTTTCTCGTGAAATTACTCCGCTCCAGATTATCTGTAACAGATGATCGATGTCAGGACGGGAGGGAGACCAGGGTAGCTGGATAGTTACGGAGACAGGTCGTGAGTCATTGCGTGTGTAACGACAGCTCAGAGCTACAGCAGCAGGGGATGGACTCAACATGTTGTTCTTCAAATGGAACTGGTTGAAACATCGACAACAACACAGAAGTTCAGCGTTGTTGATAACCAAATCTTTAAATCTTCGAAAGGAACACGAAAACTGAAATTAAGGGTAAAATATGTTAGACTACAATATATGAAAAGAACGCTTAAGAGAATTAAGTTTTCCATCGCATTTTGTTTTGCATTATGACATATTGTTCATTTGTGAAATAAACTTAAGTTTTTTTCACACAACTTCGCCGTAAAGCAAAAAAAGAAAAACACCTTTCGACCAAGTCTTGTCAGTAAAAACCCAATGACTGAACTGGACTGCTGCTAAATCGACGGCAAACATTTTCTGTACTTTTAAAATGATAATTTTGTTGTGCATCTTTTATTACAGTCCGTTGCAGTAAAGCAAAAGCCGTCTCTAAGGTCTCTACCGAGTGTGTGTCTGAGCATTATCCCAATACTTATCTGCCCACGATGTTTCAATGCTTTTCCGACTGTTTTCGCGAAAATTAGTCCTGTGCTTCAGGTGGAGATTCTCTGTCTGTACAAGTCGCCGTATACCAGCGGGCTGAGAGTGTCCGCACGGACTTAAGTAATGTTGGCAGCGCAGAACTCTCCACATCTGGACGGGCCAAGCAGCCCTGCTTTCAGCTTTCAAATAAAGCTGCCCTTGCTGCTTCTCAAGGTCTCTCTGAGTTGTATGTTTTGACAACAAACTTTTGTCGTGCATCTGGCAGGTCTGTACGCTGGAAGCAGAACTTTTAACTTTGTGGAATGCAGAAACCAACTGTGATCATAATTCCTTCTGTAAGACATGCCAGTCAATGCGATATAGTCAATACGTGTCAGTAAATTGAAAATTGCAGCAAGTTTGCCCAAGGAGAAGATGTGCGACAGCTCGAAAATTCTATAGGAAATCTAAAACTTACAGAAACACAAGACGAATTTTAAGTTTAGTTTAGTTAGTAACCTAGCTGAATATGTTTCTCGAACTCTTTCATTTTTTCCATGAAATGTTCTTTTAAGGGAAACGGCGTAGCAGTCTTCATCGTACAGTACCTATGTAGCAACCAATTCAAAGATGATATTTCAAAGTGAATCGTGGACAACTTCTGTAGACTAAATTAGTCAGCTCTTTGTTTTTCACAGACAGTCGAGGGAACGTCTGCTGGTCGCAGGCGGGGACCAAAGTCAGTTAAGCGTTGAGTTTTAGTGTCAAATTGGGTTACAATTTCTCAGCAAAATATGACTTTTATATTACTGTAGATTTGAAACAGACACCGTTGAAATTCGGCGAAAAGATTTATATGTACCAACAGAAAAGTCCTCTCTTTTTTCGGAAGTGGCCTAAAAATGGAGCTCGCAGTTACATGTATAGAACATAGGCGCAACTCAAATTAACTTGAGCGGTCGCTGAGAGATGAGTTGTTAATCCAACAAGCTCGGGGCAAAAGTGCGGCGGCATCCGGCAAAAGAACGGAACGGAGCTAACATGCGAGGATCTGAGGAGATCCAGCGTGATCCATTACTATTAATTCTGTATGTTTCACGGACACCTCCTCCGTAAGGACTTTTTGAGTGCCTGGAAAAACAGCTACGACAAAAAATAGGGACGGGGATCAGTTAGAGCAAACAGCAATGAAGCGCCCAAGCAACGGAGCGCAGAAATGCTTGCAGCATTTGCAGAACAGCGCTGGAAATGATGGACATCTAACTTGAACGGTGATCATTGTCCAGTCGGAGTCTGAAAGTAGCTGATGGCAAGCATCGTTTGAATTTATGTAAGGTTTTAGCAGATGTAGTCTTCAAAATTGCAGTCCTGATTTCCTTTAAAAAAGATACGAGGGAACATTTACCACTACTGGCCAAATCGGCGGAAACTGGTATCAATGAAGACGGTGAAAGTTGCTACTTTTTACTATGAAGTCATTAACGCAACCGTTTGACTAATCCTCCTTAGTGTAGAGTAGTGTCATGCCTTTCGGATTGCGAGGGTCGCCTGCAATTGTGGTTGCATTCGGATATAGTTGTAATGAACACAGTTTAGTCTCGTAAGTGTTCAGATTATGTTTGGCACAGAAACAAGTTCTTCAAGTCTGCTCAAAAGCCTGCATGTTACTGTGTACATCTTTCTGTTTTGTTATGTAGTGTTCCACGTCCAGGAAATGCTGTTCAATTTTTTTACATCGATACCCTTCCTTATTGGAGCTTCTGAACGCTACTTGCTGTCGAGGAGGCACTGCACCTGTTGGCCTGAGCCTTGTCATGAATATTCCGCAGATTGAAAAAGCTCATGACACATAGCAAACAATGCACTATATTATAAAATGGAGTTTGTTGGTTGCTTGCTCGCTTGGTTGGTACGTTGCTTGGTTAATTGGTTGGTCCCTCTCTCCGTCACCATGTTAACGATGTAGCTAGGAGAAAATTTATCCGCACAATAACAAGACGAGGTGACCGGAAATTCTAGTCATAAGTTACTTTTTTCTATACATATACTTATAAAACTCTGATAATCTTGTTCCTTGCTTGAGTGTCACCGAGCTCGCTGTCGTCGCTATTATACATAATGAATAAACTTAGATGGGCTAGGAGACTTCTGAATAATAACGCTTAAATCTGTTATTTTCAAGTCATTATTAACATGGAAAAGCTTAGTGTAGGTTTCAGGATAAGATAGGTTTAGGATAGGGTAGGTTTTCAGTTACCCAATGGGTCAAGAGGAGTCTATAGTAGCTAATATTGTTTCTGGTATATACTCGAGCTGGTACATTTTTTCTTGCCTGCATAGCCTAGAAAAGTGGTTATGGGAACAATTTGTTAGCTTTTAGTATGGTATACGAAAGGCTCCATGCATCTCTGCTGGAGTTTTCGTTTTTGTTGTGCATAATTTATCTTACTTATATTTTCCTTAGCTGAATTTCTTTGTGGCAATTGAAACTTCAAGCTGAGCAGAGGCCAAAACAGATAAATTTTGACCCAGTTGGTTCAAGTAACTACTGGTATCCGGAATAAAGCAAGAACTGAGCATTTGCGGTGAATTCTATTTATTAAACTTTATTCACTTTTGCTTAACTTCAGAGTATATAAACGCTGATCTTCACGCTTGTATCTGCAGGAGGGAAATTTTACTCTCGCAAACTCTTGACGGAACAATTTTCATTACTTTAAAGGTAGCGTAAGTTCAGCGGTATGAGGTACATTTTGCAGCAAAACCCGTACCTCAATTAAGAATAATTCAAAGCCTAATGGAAAAGTGATTGCAGTCATAATTTGACGACTGGGTACTTTAGTAAATAATGAACACTGTCAGCGATGTTATAGTGTGAGTTTATCAACTGCTGACTGCGCCCACCTGCAAATCTTCAGCATGGTGTTGAAGCACAACAGCTTGGAGAAAAGACATTGATTCTTTAGAGTTGTCCTTCTCAGTACCAAACAAGAACGGCGGGCTGAATTAAGAATAAAAAATACCATTCTCAGGGGTTATCTGACCTCTGCGTCGAACATATCTTGCCATTACTACAAAAATGACAGACAAAAGTGCGCGCCGATACTGTGGTCTGTAGGCTTAGCTGCCTATTTTAGGTTCTATAGTTGCCTCAGGGCTTACTGCTTCCTTTCACCACACGCTTATACTGTGCGACCACGTGATGTGGTCCAAATGATTTTATCAAAGGAACGGACGGCAAGTAACTGTTAGTATGCTGTAGTGAAAGTCCACAATGAATCAAGTATATAAACTAACTCATAAAAGAATGAGTTCAAACGAATACTTTTTATGTTAAAGTAAGTTTGCAAAGTTTTTGTGTAGCGGCGAGTTTGCGCAGCGTGTCCGGTGTTGTTTGCTCGCTGCTTTAATTCAGACCGGAGCTGGCACGCCGCTGATGAGCAGCGGCGCTCCTATGCGGCCGTGGGGTAATTACCGCTGGCACCAGGGATGTTCCAACGGTTACGTTTGGTGCTGAGTTACGTGAAGATAGCACTTCTGCACTGCATGACATGGCATGGATTTTATGATTTGCGAGTATTAAACAGAAGATGAAAAAAGTATGATGGCAGATAGTGCACAGTATCGTCGTATTGTAGCTATCATTTCAGCAGGTGCCCGGGCATGTAGACAGCCTGTCAGTGAAAAGTATAAAAAAAAGAGTGGTAACCGACTCAGTACAAAGGAGAGGAAATGGGAACGAAGGAATGAACTACAGGAAGTCGTTCTGAAATCCCTCATTATAAATAAGATAACATGAAAGGATAACTTGGTGTTTACTGTGGACGTAGGATGGACGTCATTAACCTGACTTGCATTATGTTTCATCCTATCTTCCTGGCTTTATGTTCCTCACAGTTTTGTGCTACGTTAGAAAGTCTCAATTACTGATACAACAACTTTGCCTTCGCCAAGGGGGTCATGTTTTCATCGAGTTTGTCTGTTTGTTATTTTGTCGTTCTGTCTGTCACCAAGATAACTCAAAAAATTATGGACGAATTTTGATGACATTTACAGGGATTGTTTGGCATGTTAGGAGGAACAAATGATTAACTTTTGGAAAAGATCCGTCCATCCGTTTGTTTGTTTGCCTACCTCATTTTCCTCAGTGCCATAACTCAGAAAGTTATTGAGGGACTTTTATGAAATATACATGAGTTGTAAAGTATATCACAAAGAGTAAATGTCCTAATTTTTGGGATGATCTGTCTGTTCGTTCATATGTTTGTCGCTGTGTTTGATTTTATGCTTGTTAATGAAATAACTGAAAAGTTTTAATTGGATATTTATGAAACTTACAGGAGTTGTTAGTAATGTTAAAAGACATAAATAATTAAATTTTGGTGCAGATCCGTTGGTTCGCTTGTATGTTTGAGTAGTGTTTGTCATAATATTTGTTACGCAATAACTCAAAAGTTTTGAATGCATCTTTATTAAGTTTACAGGAGTTGTTAGTTATGTTAAAAGACATAAATGATTAAATTTTAGTTAAGATTGGTTGGTTCGTTTGAATGTTTGACTTACGTCAGTCATGAAATTTGTTAACAGCATAACTCAAAAAGCTATGAACGGATCTTAAAAAAAATTGCAGAAACTGTTAGTACTATCAAAAGGCACAAATGATTAGGTATTGGAGCTGATAAAAAAAATCACGGTTTCAGAGCCAATTTGAATTTTTCGTTACCTTAGCTGTACTTGGCGGAGGTATGCACTCTTAGAGTGCTCTAATTTTTGAAAAAATAATTTCACTGTAGTTGTGATGTCTGCGTCGTCCGATTTTTATTATTCTGCATTTACTTGGGTGCACATGTATGATCAAGAGATTCCATACCAGCTTTGAATATGCGACAATCGCATATGTAAAAGAACCACATGCACACATGGATAAGCAATTTGTAGAGCAGCTTTGACACGCTCATCTCTCTCCTTATCTCGAGTCTACTTTGTTGGACGAGACAGCCACTGCACTCGACGCCTAAGTGAGACAAGAGAATGAATGCGTTTTATAACTACGATATCTGTCTCTACAGTATATACAGTATATTATATTCATAAAAGTTGCGCATGATTCACTTTTGTGTTCATGATGTCTTAGGTGAAGATGCAGCTAGATTCTTCACATTCTGTAAACTGTGATCGGGCTCTGTCTGTAACTGCAATATGATTTCCGCTTTCCCACCAGAAGATACACTTACGGTTTCGGGTAGCTGTACTTGATGATGAACTTTCCCCGCTGTGTCTGCGTTCCAAGCACTAACATAATTTCTGCACAATACTACGCTATTTCCGGCCTCAAACGACACTCTGTCTCAATTAGTCTTGATTGCGTTCTAATGCTACAATCTGATGGTCATCTCTCCTCATCAGTGCCAGTGTTTACACTCAAACGGGAGCCCTCCAATTGAACTGGCGTTGTTCTTGTAATGGCACCACTCATTCAACTGTGGTATTAATCATCATTAGTGCTTGTGTATATTCCCTTAATACAGTTTACATTTCAGAAGCTCTTGCTTTGCTGAGAGTATATTTAACTATCCCCCGCTGCCCCGCAAAATGATTTTTGTTGGTTAGACTAACTAATCTGAATTTAGTTATTTCAGATAGAATATGTAAAAGCTGCCACATTTGTGGACAAGCTGCTGCATGGAGGAGATGTTTGGACTGATAGGAATCAAACAACGCGCCGCTTGCCACAAGAAAAAGTAACGATGCTGTCAGGGCAGACTGGACGGAGTTGAGAGGTGCTCTGTGCTAACGCATTAAATCTTGACTAATGACGCTTTTCGGCACACCAAACAGATGCAGAATGTGAATAGGCAGGGTGTGCGGCACGGAACTTTGCGTGTAAGTCGCAATGTACCTGCCCGGCACAAAAATGATTACTACACATATATTATATATCTATAAAAGTTGAAAAATAGGCACTTCTCAAAAGACAATGTCTTGGTGAAGAAACCTCCACCGTATTTAGAAACCTCTACAGTATTTACCAGCTGGTATAAGTAATATGCAGGTTTGCCTACAGCCATGGACCTTATTATCGTGTTTACTGCCTAGTAATTACAGGAGGGAACGCAGCAATAACGATGTGGAACTGGTGGCAGGTGCATATTTTTTTTAATAAGCGGTAGATACACCATCAAATTGAAAATTTTTTGTATTAACAAAATTAGCACCACAGACAAGAATACTGACCGATATCATCGCCAGTTCTTCGCCTACATTGTATTAAATTATCATTAGACTGTCACACAGTAAGGACAGAATCGGAGTTGAAATGCCTAGAAAGTGCATTGTGTCTGTTTGTGCCCAACACCTAGTGTATGAATGTTGCTTAATATGTCTTTGGTAGGCATACTTGGGAATCTATTACTTTAATAGCAATTATGGTCTTATCAGAGATATCAGTATCATATTATGTATATAAAGAAGCTGGAACGAAACGTAGCTGAGCATATATGATTCTTTATGGTGCCATCATCCAAAACAGTCCATCACAAATCTAGAAATGGAAGTAATAGGATCAAGACACTTTCAATCCCTTATCAAAACAGCCAAAACTGCTAATAGGGAACAAACACAATCTACATGGTACAAAATCTAATAACACTGGAGAAAGTGCATTGCAGAACGTCTAACGCGGCAACGCTTTTTATTGAGTACAAGCGTCACCAATGCCAATACACTACATATTAGCTACGTAATGTATTCCTTTACGCCGTCATTATAACTGGAACACAGAGCGACCTGCCGAAAGTTAAGCTGAGGCAAAGAGACAAAAAAGACACATGATTGATCCATTATCAGTCACTGAATCTTTAAAAAGTTTTGGCCAATTTACAACAAGCATCGAGCGCTTTACAATCATATATGATTGGAAAATTCTGCAACGTATCACTGTGAATGTAAATGAACGGATTGTTGCCAGTCCCTCAGAAAGAACTGGAAGGACTTATGATATACACAATAACACATTCCAAACAGAGATAGCTAGAGACTATGCTAATTGCTTCACTGTAGCCAAGGCTGTTTGATAAAATGTCTCTGCATATGCGAAACGCCATTGATATCAAAGTTATAGAGCTAAAAAATTTACTGAATTCTCATTTAAAAAGAATACCAGATCGACCAGCGGTTATCGGGTACGTGCACTGTGGTGATCATTCGCTGCTGACTCTCTCTTTGGTCGCTAGCTGCGACCCAACAAAAGACACCCACCATTGTGACTCCACACACGTGAGGTTATGTGCACAACGTAAACTGGCCTTCGTCCGAAGGCCCTCAAGGTACTCAAAGTAAGTAGCCGCTATTTGGCAGTGAGGATGTGTTGCTTATCTATGTATTTGTAATATCTCGGGTTTACTAACGCTGCTCATACTGTGTATGTGCGCCCGTCTGTAATTACAACGTTCCATATATATGTCCAAAATCATTTAACTGCAACTGAAGACTGAATATAAACACGTAAGCTATGAGTGCAAATTGCTTAATGGGCATATCCGGTGATCATAATGGCTTGAACTGTCACCCAGACCAGCTCCCAATTAGTTACATTGCATATAACTGTCAGGGCGAGAATCGCTTCATTAGCAACATTTCCCAACACCCGCGCACCGTTCCTTACTGGTTCATAATCTTCGTAAGCGCTACGTACGGCAACAGGTGTGCCTTGGGCTCATCGACACTTACGGCAACATTCGTAAGGTATCGCATCCTTAGCGACGAGCAGCTGCTGCATGCGCTGTGAGCTAATTACCCATAGGTAAC
This sequence comes from Parhyale hawaiensis, assembly GCA_001587735.2. Taxonomy (NCBI): domain Eukaryota; kingdom Metazoa; phylum Arthropoda; class Malacostraca; order Amphipoda; family Hyalidae; genus Parhyale; species Parhyale hawaiensis. Next base: position 22,371,950 of record LQNS02015106.1, on the reverse strand, counting down.
GGGACACATTTTCTATGCGAAAGCTTTACGACGCTTCAGTCATGGGAGTTATTTCTAAATTATTCATTTGTTTGTTTAGCAGCATCTATTCATCTATCTATATTATACGAAAACTCTGTGATCTTTTCGTGATTGTTTATTCCATTATTTATTTGTTTAAGCACAATCTATGTTATTCTACATAGATAAAAATTGACTGTGGACCCAAGATGACGGAGCCTGCTGGCAAAACAATATCTCTCAGGCATCAGGACGGGTCGGGCACTTAAGGAGTCGACTTTGATACCGATTGCTATGTACGACGAGGGCACCGAAGAACTGAAATTCTGAAGTTTTAGTAGCTTGGCCTGCATCAGTCTATAGCTAAGACGATTGAAGACTAGCATCAGTCTACTGTTTTTAACGCTAACAGGATTTCAAAAGTCCCTTTAAGATAAAAAGACATTAGAGCGTTGAAGATTTACCGTCACTATATCAATGGCCGGGAGGGGGGGAAGGGCTCAACTCGGCTGCATAAACGTGTCCGTTGAATGTAAAAGAGATACAGGAAATACAGCTGGACTGCGTCATGTATATATTTATCCTTGCTCAGAGGCTCAGTGTTGAATATTCTTTGGAGAGTTAGATTAGATTAGATAGGCGGTAGTAGACGAACTAACAGGCCCATTCTCAAAGAGACACCGAAACTTACGACCCGGCCTTCTAAGAGCTATTGCCATTAAGTGAGAAGGATATAAACGACTGGGGGAAAGAGAAGAAGAAAAAAAAAAGAAGAGGAGGGAGAAGAGTCTCAGCAAAAGAGACGATCACGAATACATGAAATTATGATCAAAAGCCGCTGATATGCGGAGTTAAAGATGTCAGACAGTGTAGTTGGAGCGGAAGAGAG
>LQNS02015106.1:22348538-22361940 GCA_001587735.2 Parhyale hawaiensis | reverse complement strand
AATCATGGCTGACTCTTTTCCCCCCGACTGTACTCGCCCGTTTTTCCTCCGCTTCCTGTGCTGTTCGACGCCTATATGAGGACCCCATAGCGCACTGTGTCATTAGCCCTCTAGCTCCCACCCTGCTAACACCATAAGCTTGGTCTCCTTTAATAAATAAAAAAAAATTTGTTAGGTATCCATTAATGATTTTATTAGGCTTTTGAAAATGGGAGAAGTATCCCGAAACGTCAAGTTTTAATTATTAGTTCGTGTCGACTTTTTCTATTTTATAATTTGAAGTTGATTTAGGGTGCGTTCGACTGGGCGCCGGAATTGAGGGGTCTCCGCTTCTTTGGTACTTTTTAGTTACAGTCCGATTGCAACAAAATTTGCACCCTGTATGTAAAATTAAAAGAAGAAAGTATTTTTGTCCCGGAAATTTTCCCGTTTTCTTCTTCGTTTTCTTTTTACCTTCAAACAACAGGATAAACGTTTATTTTACTATTGTTTACTCAACCCCGAAAGGTTTCTAAAGTTTTTATGTTAGAATGAAAACAAAGACAGTTTTGGAATCGTCAAGCCATTCCCCACACAAATAAGCTTTACATATTCCATTTTCTGCATCGGTTCCTTTCAATCTGCACTTTCACCAGTGACTAAAATTATATTCAAAATCATGTAAGTTTGCGCTGCAAATCGCTATATCGAAGGAAAATGAGGCAGAAAATAGAAAATCCCAAAGCTTAGTTTTGTGGGGAATGGTTTGACGATTCCAAAATTGTTTTTGTTTTCATTCTAGCATAAAAACTGTAGAAACCTTTCGGAGTTGAATGTAGAAAGTGACATTTTATGAGAGAAGCAAAAAACATTTATTTTACGGGAAAAAACAGTTTTAAAGCATTCATGGTCATTAAAAGCTGTGTATAATTGTTGAACTATGTTATTATTACAAATCTATACGGTCATGCACACATGATTTATGTATTTTGCACTCAACTCTTCGATGATCAGCCAATTTTTCCTCCAGAATAAAACTCCTAGAAGTAGGTGTTTTCGTTCATGAAGGGTCTTCCAAAACTTTTTCACCGATATCCCTCTTTTATCTCACTGATTTTTTTTTTGTCAAAATTGTCCCGATTTTTATTATGTTCTTCATAGCATATAATAATAAAAATAATAACACAAATAATCGTACTTATTATATGATGATAGGAAAAATTAAAATAAACAGAAAACGAAGAACAAACAGATCTATTTTATTTTCGATTCTACATAGAATTACAAGTCTTAGGCAAATCGGTCTACTTTCTAAATTGACCCCCCCCCCCTAGTGGGACTTTGCCCCCCATCTAGAGGTGTTCTAATGCGCCCAGGGCCAAACTTTTTGGCCACAGGCCTGTTCTCACCCAATGATAAAATTTCACTAAGAAACAAAATGCAAAATTTTGACCATTTTCGCTGGAACTCCCCCCCCCCTTCAAGGCATAACTTGTTAAAAAACTTCATGTGGTGCACTGGTTTTGACCCGTTCAATTGAGCTTCGGGCATTGACAGTCCATTGGTTACTTGCGGAAGCAAAAGCACGTTGCTTCTAACACCTGCAACACGATTCATGGGGACGAAGCTAAAGCTCCTATATGCAGGTCCATCAGGACTATATAGAATCTAGTCAAGTGGCCTTGGCTCCCACTGACTTTGAGCCAATATATTCCAGAACTGATTTCGATCGATATTAAGTCCAATGTTAAAATAGAGTAGAATTAAGCATGAATTGAGTGAGCTTCCCTACCAATGCCGTAAACGACACGGTCAACTGATTCTGCCTATTGTGCAAACTATGTAACGTAGGAGACTGTTTGTTTTTACTTGATGATTATTTGGACGAGGTCCAGGTGGTGTTATTCACGTTGCACGCCTTGTGCAGAGGTGATGATGCACTCCGTGATCAGTGAGATGGCTAGTAGCGAGTTATCTTACACTGCACGTAGCCGCTTACAGCTGGTTTACCTGGCACTTTCAGTAAGTATGCCTCCAGTAAGTTTTTAACTTTGGCAATCTCTGCACAGGGGGCCTTTCGAATGTGACGTAGCATTTTGGTGAACAACCTAACCCCCCCCGGACAGCGAAACTATTAGAATACTTCGCGGCTATTGCATCACCGCCATTTTTGATCTGAATTCGCACTTCACAAATGCGACCAATACGGTCTGAGTATCTGACCTGGATCCGCCCATTGACATTGACAGTAATTCCTTCCAGAATTTCCAAACATATATGACCTTAACTCGCTCGACTATCTGTTGAATTGAGTACATTTGAAGTTGAGCAAGTCTTTCATGATATTTCAATTTTTGCATGCCCTGGACTTTGGCACTGAACGATCTCTGGCTAACCTCGAGGCGCTCTAGGTCTTTCCGTTTGCTTGGCTCCAAAGAGGTGAACAGTATTCTATCCTCGGCAGTATCAGTTGTTTCCATAAGGTGAGCATTGCGTCTGCCTCTCGTGAAGAGAAAGCTCGAAGTACCCATCCGCTCCATTTCTTGCCTAGGGCAACAACTCGAGCCACGTGATCTTCAAGTGTGACATTATCTCGAATTCTCACCCCAAAGTCCATTAAAATTACCTTCTTTCGATTTCATTCCCATCTCTCGTTGTGCAGGACGTAGATTCAGTAGGGAGGCGTTTTTTTTTTCGTATCGTTACAGTTCAAAATTTACTTCGTTGAAGGTGACGTTGTTAGCCGATGTCCAGTGAAAGATGTTGGTTACATCTAATTACACATCCGTGTGTCATCCGCGAAAGAGGAGGGAACAGAAAACTTGCATTGATGACGCACATCATTTATCACGATGAGGAAGAGTATTGGACCAAGCACACTACCTCGTGGGACTTTACTGAGTACCGGCTGTCGTTTGGACACTTTACTATGTATAATTATACTTTGGGTTCGGTTTCTAAAAATGTTTCGACCCATCTTTGATATTTTCCACGGATACCCATGTTGGAAAGTTTGAGTCACAGTGTTCCATGGTCTACTTCGTCGAATGCTTCTGTAAAATCCATATGTAATACTCCCACATTTTTGCCTTGGCATAGTAGGTCTAGAATAGAGTCATAAGGCTCAAGCAGCTGAGAAGTGGTAGATCGTTTATGGCGAAAGCCATGTTGAGTTGATGTAAGCAGGGTACTGCTTTCTAAATGATGTACTAGGCGTTTCTTAAACACCCTTTCAAATGTCTTCTCTGCGTGGCTAGTTAGAGAGACGGGTGTATAGTTAGCTGGATCCATGCTATTTCCAGATTTAGGAATGGGTGAAATTATTGCGTACTCGTAGGTGAGTTTAATTACTACTTCATCCATCGATTTCTGCCACATAAGGTATAGAGGTAATAGATGCTTAGCTTACACATCCTGTCGTGGACACAGGAAACGAGGATAAATATGTATATATATTTACGTATTGAATCAGTTTTGTTGAAACTTGCACGAAAATAGGTTCACATGTGTGTGAAGCTACAGATGAATTTTAAAAGGAATAAATGAATTATATAAAAAATATAGCTATGGAGAGATTAAGCTGAGGTAATTAGCAAATAATAAATATAATGTCGACTAATAATAAATTTTGACGTTTCGGATTAAACTCCCATCATCAGAACGCAGAACAAATAGATGTGGAAAGTCTAAAAATAGTAATGTATTTCGAATTATAAAAGCGATCCTAGGTGCTGTTGGATTAAGTCTAAAGCGCGACTGATCAAGGGTATTTGGACGGGCAGGGTGTCAGCGCCAGTACAGTCAGGGAATGTGGAACTAATTGTGGATTGGGTGAAGCGGTGCAGCCGAGGTCATAATGTTGAGGCTGGGTCTTGTTATATGATTTAATGTCATTTCCTGTGGGTCAATTCGCCGTCGGTTAATTTGCCGTAGGTCATTTCGCCATTAGGGCATTTCGCCGTTAATGCATTTCGCTGTGATGTAACATATATGGCGTGGTAATATATAAATAACATCCAACGACGCCCAACCTAAAATGCTTTTATTATTATTATCATTCAGAAAAGATTTAACATCAGCCTCTGCCTCATATAGCAAGTTGTGCAGCAGAACTTCTCAGGAAAAGAAAAGATAATAAAAAAGGTGGAATCTAAGGAAAAATACAGTAATCTCAAAGGTAATGGCGCACATCACCGATCTCAGTCATTTGCTAAACGTGATATAAAAAAAAATCAAACTAAAGTATAATGAATGATAAAATATACATCCTGGAACTTAAAGTATCATAATTCACATGAAAATTTCACATCTTGGTCATTTACTAAGATATTACCGAGTGACTAAAAATATTTAAAATTTACTAAACATAATAAAAAGGAATACGTTTTGATTAAAGTCTTACAACTGATAAGCTGTCGTCAACACATAAAATCAGTTTACCGTGTGCACAAAGTTTACAAGGTGTCTTGAGCATGAAAGTTAATATCATTGATAAAGTTATATATAAAATGAAACAATTAATAATAACTACATGAATTTAATCGTTTACAAGGAATTCATGTTCATAGCAACTATACGTAAATAATGCGTTATATTATGTGATTATAGAGATACTTATATTTCCTTCTTTGGCAAGGGCCTTCATCGCGCTCAAGGTCAACCATCTTCTTCCATGTTTAGTACATGACTAAGATCTGCGATGTCGTGCGTCATTAGACTTTAAGTTTTTTTTTTATCATATTCCCGGTTTTCCGGTTTTACTTTCATATGGTGGATGGATGGATTTTATTATCCTTTCTTTTATGTGGGTAAGCTTCAGAGAGAAATGCTTTTAAAGTTTTTACCGCACTAATAGCGGCTTTGTTGTAGTGCGGAAGCGTGTGAAAGAAGGCTAATTCATGGACAAAGGATTTACTATATAATGCCGGGATCGAACAGTTTGTCTGGGAACAATTTGCATTAGTGGTTCTGAAAATGGCGCGGATGACCATTATTTTTGAAGAATGTTCGGAGAAAGTCAACGTCATTTGAGGATGCAAGGTAGGAAGAAGATAAATGGTATTCCCGCAATGGTAGTTTTTTATTGCATTAATTTTAAATTGATCGTAGCAGTGGCTGAAAAAGCTTCAAGAATCAAACTGATTCAGATTTATTTCCGCAATATCTGAATAGTAACCATCCAAATATCAGATTCACCTGTTACAGATGTTTTGATAACTAACCACGACTCAACAGTGACCACAGGAGTTTAAATAAGCATTTTCAGCCACTGCTACGACCACTGACAGAACTAGAGCAGTTTGAGAGTACATTCCTGCGCCAAGCAAATCAACGTTACCGATAAATTCAACATGATTCTGAAACTGTGATTTCTCTTCTATCAGCACCAAAATCTGGTCATTTGTGCCTTTTGACAGCAATAACAGCGTCTGTAATTTTCGTGAATATCCGTTGGTAACTTTTTCAGCTTTGTTCTGACAAACATTTTACAAACATTAGTCAAACACAAAAACAGACCAGCCGATCAGTATCAAACTTTGGTTATTTCTGCTTATTAATAAGTCTAAGAAGGCCTATAGAAACTTCATGAAAATCTGTTCATAACTTTTTGAGTTATGTTGCTGAAAATCATTCTGACAAACATTAGTCAACCACTTAAATAAACGAAACGATCATCACGAAAATTTGATAATTTATGACTCCTCAACATTTATAACAATTCCTGTAAATTTCATGAATATCTGTTCTTAAATTTCAGAGTTATATTGCTAACAATCATAATACCAAATGTAATGACGCGACAAAACAAAAAAAAAAAAAAAAAAAATTTTTTTTTTTTTTTTTTTTTTTTTTTTTTTTTTTTCCGGAAAAACAGATCAACAGAAAAATTTGTTGAATTACGCTTCTTGATATACCTAACAACTCATGTAAACTTCATAAAAATCCATCCATGACTTTCTGAGCTACGATACTAAGAAAAAAACAAGGCAGACAGACGAACTGCAAACGAGCAAACAAACGGTCAAATGGATCTCTACCAGAAGTAATCATGTGTTCTTTCTTACATGCCTAACAATCCCTGCAAATTTCTTGAAGATCCGCCCATAACTTTTGAGTTACTTTGGTCACAGACATACAGCCAGATAGACAGACAAACTGGACAAAAACAGAATCTCCCCGTGGCGGAGATAACTCAAAGGGAAATATTAACTCCTAGGCTTTCAAAAGCACTCTGATGCACTTTGTTATTCAACATTTAGAAAACTGCTTGTTTATGAACATATATTTGCTTCCGCCAAGGAGGATATGCGTCTGTCGAGTGTGTCTATCAGTCTGTACGTTTATCTGTCACCAAGATAACTTAAATAATTATGGGCACATTTTTACTTAATTTACAGTGTTTGTTAGCTATATTAAGAGTGGCAGATCGTTAACTTATGGTGACGGTCCGTTTGTCCGTTTGTTTGTTTGTCGGCCTCTTACTTCTTCATATCATAATTCCAAAACGTTATGGAATGATATTTAAGAAATTTACACCAATTGTTGGGGGTTATTACTAGGAATAAATGACCTATTTTACGAGCGGATTCTGTCTGTTTGTTTGTCTATATGTTTGTATTAATGTTTTTTGTAACATAACTCAAGAAGTTATTTACGGATCTTTATGAAACATGTAAGCATTGCAAGACACGTTTGAAGGCACAGGTGATCAAATTTGGTGTTGATCGGTTTGTCTGTTTGATTAATGCTTGTCAAAATGTTTGTCAGAACATAAATCAAAAAGTTACGGACGGATCTTCGAGAATATTACACAAGCTGTTATTACTGTCAAGAGGCGCAAAGGATAAATTTTTGCAAATTATACCACTTTGAATCTTTTTTCATTGCCATTGTCTTGCTTGGCGGAGATATAAGCTCTCAGGGTGCTGTAGTTATGTATGGTAACGAGCCACTCTATCCGGCTACGAACATTATTACGATAGAACTTGATAATGAAAATGTGACTGAAGTAAACTGGCCGCCTCATAATTCTGCCCAGAACCCGATACAGAACTTGTGAAAAATCATTGAAAAATGTAAGGAAATTTATAAATCGGGATCTACTTAATGAAAAAGAAATGATTGTCTCTTTATTATCTACAATCAATGAAAGCAAATATCAGCCTGCAAAAAAAGACTACCTTGTCTTAAAAGTCAAAGAATGGTACTAGATCACTCGGTAACGGAATTTGATGATATAATGTACGTGTTGATTTGTTGAAGTTATAGCCAGCAGGCCGGTCTACTTCATTTTGAATCGTTTACGAAAAATTCCATGAATTTCTTTTATTCGTTCAAGTTTTCTAACTCACTCTTCTCTAATTTGACTGCTATTAAATGCTAATATGCCGACATGTTTTCGAATGTAACCCTGTTATTTATTTGCTCATTTATCGGAAAATTTACACCCCAGCCTTAAATAATGGTTGTGATTATAGTAAAATATAGTGGTATATGAGAGATTAAGGTCGATTATGGATGATGAAACAATATGGTAGATGTGTCGACCAAAACAGAAAGTTGATTTTAGTATACTTAGCTCGATATTGGTGGAGGCGCTAATGGTTGCTTAAGGTTTGTCGTGAAATGAAGGTCGATGGTAGTACATGGCTGTATGAAGACTCTATATGGTAGATGGTAGTACATGGATGTTTGAAGACTATACATGGTACAGCATAAATTATGATAGAGCATAACCACGGTAGGTTATCAACGGATTTCAGTACGTACGATCATGAGTGGAATTTCTCCCATTATTTGGGGAAGAATATGAATGGATTGCCATGGATTATATTATGGCTTGAATTCCCAACATTGTCGACCAAAATAATATTGTATTACTATAAGTTTGAATGCGAAACATCTAAAAATTCATATAATAGTGCAAAAATTCTGCACATTTTCAGTTTTTTCTTTCCAGTCGATGAGTTACAAAAAACTGCAGGGTATTTCTGAACGCTAACCGCCTTGATGGTATTTTTATCTATTGTTTTCGGATTCTTTTCACGCTTTATCACTTTAGCGTAGTTACCCATGATGATTGTTTGTTTTTTGTATCCCTTGTTAAAACGTATTGCAATCTAGAATCAAATATTGCCAACTATTTGATGCCCATTCAGTTTATATGTGTGGAGTTTTATCAAGAAATTATTTCCATCAGATTTATGTAGAAGAATATCAACTTTTATGATTTATTTATAATGTACCCCATAAATGGTTGAATATGGAGATATTTCGATAATAAACAACCAAAGATCTCAACCATAATCATAGTTGTTCTTCTATAATCACTACTATTATTTCTGACTGGGACAGTAAGATGGGATATGAAGTTGTGTTCAATAAAAGTTTCGACAAAATCGATGCGCTAGTTAAAGAGAAAAATGTTCTTTATTATATCCACGACTGTATATTTCATACCTTCATCAGAAACTACTCGCTTTGGCAATGATCTTGGCGTAGACTACTGTAGGACGATATATAATGGTGAATGGTGATCTGCATGAACTTAATTAGTACCGTACCAGTTGCGTGATGAGAAATCATTGTAGAAAATAGGCGTTTTTCTCGAATTTGAAATGCATGTTTAATTGAGTGGCAACATACTGTAAGTTCACACGAAGCTAAAAATGTCCATAAGCAGAAGAGTAGTTTGTGTCGTAATGATTAGCATTTTAATGGATAACACAGATGCGCGTCATCATATATTAGAATACGTACATTTAACACCATGGTCCGTATAATATTATTGGAGAAGTAAAAGTCTAAGGTTAATACGGCTTCGTCCCCACCGCAAACTGTTACAGCGATGTATACATATTCGCATTTTACGGCCCAAACTTTACTTATGCAAATTTTCCTAGCAAATACGAGCAGTTCGCAGCTAACCGGGCTGTGGTCAGAGGAGACAAATCAGGCTCATATGTCTCCAGAGTTCAAACAGTCCCGCTAACATCCCGGCCGGGAGGCTGTCGCTCCGGTTGACTGTGAAGGTAGCCACTCTAACTGTCCTGGGGCAACCGGCGTTACATTCCGGCGTAGAACGGACGGCTGTAGAGCTACGAAATAGTCGAGCTATGATGTGTTTATGACAGAAAATACCGCTCATCAGCTCCCACATCGCAAGGAATTAGCCGTGGCCGCATCGCCCTCCCAATTTGCGGCAGATTTACGGTACTCTCCCTATGGCGCGGAGGCGGCAGGACTGCGCACAGTTCGTGCGGGATGATCATTGCAATTTGCATGATCTTTCCCGGGAGAAAAATGGGCTTAACTGTACACATGAGAATGCAACACGTGAAGGCTGTCAGTGTTTGGGACACGGGAGTGTTGTGGCAGGGCGTGATAATTTGGTTCTTGTCGCGAGCAGTTCTACAATAAAAGCGATGGCTTTCCAGCATTGATGATAGTAATTTTCGTCAAGAGATCACTGAATTCTGACTTGAGATCGTTGACAATTTCGATCAAAACAAGCACTGTGCTCCGTCAAAAAAAGAAAGGCGGAGCAATAATACGGTCTGTCTTGGCTACCGGGAATCAATTATGCACTGCACTAAATGCCGCTGCGTATTTATTTATCGATTTGTTTCTATGCTGTCCCACTGGAAGGATTTACGAGGGCAATAAGTTCATATTGTTCACTTTACCATCCATGCGTCATTTGGAGGAAGCCAAATCAATTCTTTTAAATATTTAGTCCGCAAAAAAAAAAAAGAATGCTGTGCACGCCGAAAATGGAATATACCTCACAAATCTTAATCGATAGTAAAAATATGAAATCATGATAGCATAATTAATAGAAGCCAAACCACGGCTGGAGCATTGATAGGTTTTTGGTGGAGTAAATAGCGGTCATTTTTTTCACTAAGGGATACGCTTCTATGTGCCCAGGAATACAGTATAGAAGAAGACTTTCGATCGTACTGAGAGAAGTTGTTTCTCCGTTTACTGCAGTGATCATTACCGCATTATAGGTCAAAAACCTTCACAGAAGCACGGCTAATTTTAAATATATACAAAATGCGACGCACATCTATTGATTTCCCCATGATGCTGAACATAGGGCAACATTGGCTAGCTTGTGTGAGGTTGGTTAGAAGGTGTGTGTCAAAACCTATTGATCTATTTTTTTTTTGTTCCAAGAAGCGGAAGAAGCACAGCCAAGGCTCAAATCTCTTCCAGCTAAAATCAGGGCGTCCTAAATTGAGCGTGCAGACGTATGGAAATATGGGCGGGTAGATAGGTGGACGGACGTATCCACATGCAGAATAACTTTACTGATGTTTGTTTGCTATTATCAGTGCATTTCTAAATTAATCCTCCCTACCCTGTGTTTCGTTGCTCTACAAAGAGAAGACAGAAAAATGAATGTGTAGCTTTGAAGCAGAGCGAGGACTCCTCAGCGGAGAACAACAATCAGATATAGAAGAGGTAGAGGAACAAAAAAATATTAGTTGAAATATGATGAAAAGGACGCGGAGACAGCACGACAGCAAACACTTCTCAGAGGCATAACCGAGGTTACTATAACTCACGGGGAGGAGTACAGTACGTCTATGCCGGGGCTATACTTTGCATTCACACAGACAACCTATTGCAAAGCTGCGAGACTCAGATGTCATTCACGCCACCGTATCTATGCTACCAATTTAACTATGCATCGGAACGATACAAGATCGAGCTTCTCATCCTAGCAACCAGTTGGGCGTACGAAAGCATATGTGGCCCCGGCATTAGAGACTATGGCATGGCCGTGTTTATGCAATCTGTCTATTGTGCTTCACTGCTTCATAACGTTCACTCCTAATTAATTGATTGCATGTGCGAGTGTGCCACCGTAATGTGCATGAGTATATTTTCCAAAATATTATATTGTGCTTACAGAGCAGGAAACGCACTGAGCTGAGTAGGGGTATGTTAGTGAAAGCACCTCGAAGAATTCCCAAAGCTGCTGGGAGTACAAAACGGGTAGAGTGATTTTGATGCGCCACAGGTAACGATCCATGCCTTGCTCAGTGCGAGCGCACAAATACAAGAACATCACTTCAAGTGACCACAAACGTGCCAGAGGTAAAATAAAGACTCGTTAATAAACAACCAATGTGTATTGTGTATGTTATACTGCATAAATATGTATATATATATATTATATGCACGTACAGCGTTGGCCTTGCGGTCGCGCATCTCTTGCTCAAGTCCCTGGATTCGAATCCTTACGGAGCCCTAATTTATTATCTACTGTAGCTTTTAAGCTCAAGGGAATACGCGGCCTTCCCTTTTAGATGACTCAATGTGTGCGTAGCGACTAGAAATCTGATATACATCGCATTTCAGAGAGCTGGCACAGCAAGTACTTCTAATAGAAAAGAGGTTGCAGTCCGGATATGGCTGATCTACTAAGAGGATTTGTCTCCTATAAGGACAACATTTTTGTATAATAGTGAAGAGGATACTACGATGATTGATGCGTCCCTTATAAAGGGCGCACCCATCCCTTTTCTAGATGTAAGGCTCTGCCTTAATATCTATGCGATGATGCTACAGGCAACACAAGACGGGTCTTCACAATTTCTTCGCTGTCATTGTTGGCAGCTCGGGCACTCTAGTATTATAGATAATTCTGCTTGAGGCTCCATCCATCCGTACGTACGTCCATCTGTCCATCCCTGTTCTGTACGTGGCGCTTTTCACTATGAGCTAGGGGAAAATTTAACTTGCAAGAAGCTCTGATTTACGCTGGAACGAAGTTCAACTATAGCTATCTTCTTTAGCGCTTCTTGAAAAATTTAAGTCACTTTCGAAGTAATGATATGAAGGCCATTTCACTTGCATCTTATCTACCGCTTTTGATTTCCTTCACAACATATTATGTTCACTTTGCTTGTGGTGCTCGACGTTCTTCATAGGCCAGCCAGATACGTAGTTCGGATCTTGGAGTAAAGATTCTGCTGGAGCAGGCGCTGGTGAGGGAGGAGGAGGTGCCAGGTATGAGGCCCATGCCCTTCTTGAATTGTCCACGTGTAATAAATTTAAAATTTGAATTTCCCAGAGAAGGCGATTAAAATAGTCCTAGGTATCTTGTATACCAACCCCGTCGTGAAAGTTATTTTTTTTTGCTTGGTGTCAAAATTTGCGAAGAGATTTTGCTAACAAATTTCGCGAGCATCTTGTTCTGGTATCGTGCAGGTTATTCAACTGCTCCGTAAAACTGGCTGTCAGCCAGTCACTCAGCCAGGTTGACTGCTGAAGTTGAAGGTTTTACTTAATTATTATTATTAAGAGTGGAAGAGGTCAAGGAGCTTCTATGGAGAGGAGGGAGCCAGGACCCTCGCCCGTGAAGCTCACGAGTCTCTTATGGCTGTCAGCCAGTTGCCCGATGCACCAATCAAGGAGCTTGTATAGAGAAGGAGGGAGCCAGTAGCCTAGCCCGTTGAAGCTCAAGAGTCTCTTATGGCTGTCAGCCAGTTGTCGTATGCACCAATCACATATCAGTAAAGAGTCTCTTATGGCAGCAGCCAGTCGCGTAAGCACCAATCGCATATCAGTAACTCGATTCGTCTGCTGCTCCCCCGTGAAACTCAGTGCTCCCCCGTGTTTTCCCACCAATCAGCGTCTCACAGCTATAAGAGATCTTGTTGACTCGCTGGCAAGTCTGTAACTGGGCCACAAGGCTGCCTCCTTCTCTATTGAAGCTCCTTGTCACCAATCGCATATCAGTAACTCGGTTTGCCTGCTGCTCCCCCGTGAAACTCACTGCTTCCCAGTCACTTCCACCAATGAGCGTCTCGCAGCCATAAGAGATCTGGTTGACTCGCGGGCGAAACTGTGAATGGGCCGCAGGGCTCCCTCCTTCTCTATTGAAGCTCCTTGGAAGAGGTTCAGGTACGGCTCTGAAGAGAGCTTAGAAAGGAATGCATAGATAGAAAAACACTGCAAGAAGTAATGTTGTATGCAAGATTTACAGGTGAGAGGTTCGGTGTCGGTCACGGTAGAAAGCGGTGGACTTTAGATTAGACGGGGTTGCTTAAATTACAGGAGCACTAATAAATCGTGGAATTTTCACGGGTCCCCTAGTTATAATATGACTAGTGGACCCGCGCGTGAAAAAAAATCACGCAATAATCTATATCTAATCTAATACTAAGAATGACCGTCGTGTGTTTATAAATATATATATTTATATGTTCGGTGTCACGCTCTTAACAAAATAGATGGGCGGAATTTAGCCCAGGTTGGAGGCTCTGGTTGTCCTCTCAAGCTCCATTGAGAGTGATAGGCAGAAAATAGGCCGGGTTGCAGAAGATGGCAAACGTATCTTAAGCAGGGACAGTTGAAATTCCAACAATGAAGACATCGCAGGCTTAGTCTGATTTGTACGAGTATT
>LQNS02015106.1:22335457-22348165 GCA_001587735.2 Parhyale hawaiensis | reverse complement strand
AGGATGCCAGCATGGCAAAGAATCAATGAAGAAAAGAAGAAAATTAAGAAGCAAAGAAGAGAAGAGGAGATTCCGCAGCGGCCTAGAGGCATTAGGCAAACGTATAGGTTATTGCGTGAATTTTTCACGCACGGGTCCACTAGTTTTTTTTTTTTATTAATATAGGCCGTTGCGGCATCTTCTCTTCTCTGACTTGCTTCATTTTCTTTATGGATCTTTTGTCGTGCTTTCAACCTTCGGGCTTTTATTTTTCTGACTTGTCGTTTCCTCATTCTTCCGCTCACGGTTATCAGCAGCTCTCATTCACTTCTGTAACCTTTCTGCTTCAAGTCTTTCTTGACTGTATCGCATAGACGATTCATCTCTCTACATGCATTCGTAGCACGTCTTCGATCTTGAGACTGTAGTAGTCTCGTACTACTTATGCGCTCCTCATCTTCCTTCGTGATTAGGCGTGCGTCTTCAATAGTGAGAGGTAGAACTAAGTCTTGAGTAAAATACTGCAATAAACATGGAATGTAACTCCAGTCAGCTTCTATGCATGTCAGCGCTCGTAGCCAAGATACGGTTTTGCGAACTTAAATATCTGCTTCACTGAAATTTTGGGTTAGGAAACAAAATTCTCACCATCAGAGAACAACAGGGTGAGGAATGATATGCGTGGTATGGAGCTGAAGGAGCATATGGTAATGGACAGAAATGCATGGAATAGCAAGATCTGCTTCAGCGACCCCACTTTGAACGGGAATAATACTGCTTTAGAAGAAGAAGTGAAAGACAGTAAGCTAGAAGAAATAGTTGTCTACTGCCCGTGAAAATTCACCCCCTCCAGAGCGCTTCGTTGACCCTTTGCCGAATTTGTACGTCATGACGTAAGAGAAAAAATTCTTAGGAATATTTTTTCGGTGTGCAGCTTGAAAGATTTATTTGTCTACTAAGAGCTTTCTCTTGTAAGTTGTCGGTATATTATGAGTATTTGCCGTATATACTGAGAGCTAAGATTATTTTCAAGTTATCGTTCAAAAGCAGCTCAACCTATGGGCTCCTCTATTGCAGGAAACGTCTGTGACGGGAGGTATAAATTAAATGCAGTTTTGTTGCTGCTCTGGACCAAACTTATTGTGCTCCCCGAAGTGGAATTGGTAGCAGGGATCGTTATTAAAGTGATAGAGAGCTTCAGATGCAGTGCGTGCAATGCATCCTCCTTGTATAGAATCATGACCACAAGCATGATAGCCGCAGAGGAGCCGATGCATTGACCTGGATATCTTACAGTAATCCGCATACTGAGTAGGGCTATGGCATAAAAACTAATGCGTTAGTTAATGACTCAAACTTAAGCATGCCTGAAGTTGCGGAACTAAAATTAAGCTCGTGTAAAATTGATTAAAAATTGGTGTGAAGTTACCATACAGCCATTTCACAACAATAATTGTCAATAGCTATTTATTGGTAGGGCAAAGCAAGACCATACTAATTTATGTACGGACTGTTTCAACGTCGTATTTTAGCAAACGACGTCGGTATAAGGACCTTCGTCGTACAAGATTCTACACCGATTCAGTATAATTTAGCACCCACATGGTGAGTAGGCTATCCTCCATGCACCGCTATTCGTTTGATAAATGATTACAACAATTGCTTAAGCACAGTTATTAAGTATATACAGAGCCCAGATGTTATAGCTTTTGCAGCAGCAGAGCATCACCGTCAGTAACTGTTGCCGACAAATGATGCAGCGTCGCTAGCCACAATCCACTCCTCATGCACACCCGGCGCGTCGTATTCAGTCCAGACTGCCTCCAGAGATTAATGTTGCGAGCGAGCTAATGGAAATACTGGCGGTTAGGGGCGACGCAGAGGGCATTAATATATGCGCGTCCAAGTCGTACTGTTTGCGCTCGGAAGGCGCCGGTTAAACCGACACAAGACGAGATGATATCTCTACAACAATTGGTCAAAAGGAAGTAATAATGTGCTGGAATACTGATTAAGAAGAAAGGCACAAGCATAGACTGTTACAGATTAGCTGATGCTGTTACAGCAGCGAACAAACGATTGCTCAGGCGTTATTGTTAGGAAATATGAATTTGTGAGGGAGGAGAGAAAATACTGGCAGCATCTATGGTGATATTTTACTGAAAACAATACTGTGACAACAGGTTTCCAAGCATGTGCATTTATACTATGGGCCTATATGATGAGAATCATTAGAGAGTAGTTATTATATATAAATTAAATCAGGAGAACTATTTGTATAAAAATATCTATCAGTTCACCCCGAAGTAAAACAAATTACTACTAAGAACTGGCATCGGCACCTATTCATCGTTCATGAATTTGTTACAAAGAAGATGCACTGCATTCACTTAAGCTACAACTTCACCTTCTCATTAGAATAAGAAATCGAGTCTTAGAAATTCCTGCTTCGGTCAATATATTAAGTTGGTTCATCGTTCGAGCTGCTCTTAAACGAAGGTTTTGAAAGCAGCTTAGTTTCACTCAATTAAATTCCAGCTCTTTTCACCCAAACGTAGATAACAATTTGAAGGAGAGTGGAAAGACGAAGAAGAAGGTAATCTGCATAGAAGGAGTCTTGGCACACGGATATGCGTATCACTTTAATTAAAAATTCTAGGGAGCAGGTGCGTGTTTTCTGCTTCATCGCTTCGAACATCAATACCGCCGTGACAGCGCCCTTTAAACAGTTGAAAGTTGATTTGTATCGTCCGGTCTCTGTATTACTCGATGCTCATTATGCAAACTTTTATCTTTGTTGTTCGGGACATGATTACAACTTATGAAAACGAGATTCATATACGAGCATCAGAAAATACGTCGATATAATATAGCGGTCGAGGTTTTATACCACACGGTCTACACCCTATGTTAACCTATTAGCTTAAGAAAACTTCTAAAAATAAAACATTCATTACTGAGTGGAAAAGCCTGATACGCGAAAGACATATTTGAGTTATTGAATTACAGCTAACCTCAATTATATTCATCTAATTCAAAGTCATTTTAACTTAACATACGTTACAGTCTTTCGTTCAATATTCAGGTGTGCCTCGGCATAAGGTTAATGCCACAAAAGATGACTTTAGACGAAAATTCAATCTTGCAAAGGGAGAGAAAAACTATTTTAAGGAGAATCAAGTTTATTGATGGACAAAAAGAATTTACGATACGATACTAAATAAAATAAAAAAACAAATTAACACTTTACATGGAGCCTTTGCTTTGTAAAACAAGTTGAATTCTTTTATGTCCAAAAAATCTATCAGACATTTTTCTTTTACTTGCGATGAAGGGCTCTTACTTGCAGTCGAATTAATTGCTTTCCATAAAACTTTTCTGGATGTGCATTGCTTTCCATTCCCGAAAAGAGCCTGTCTTAGGATTCCCTAATGATCTTGAACGGGCTCAAATCGGGTGAAAATGGAGGCCACACCATCAAGCTATTATCGCTGAAACCCATCGATGACAGGAATTTTTTTTTTTTTGTACAGCGTGAGACGGAGCAGTATAGTGCTTCTGGAATGGTATGTCTTCAAGCCATGGAAGCAAAGTTGCTTCAAGTAGTCAGTAAGTAATTTGCACGCCATCAGGCATGCGAAAAGGTCCAATTATTTCATTTCCAACTATCCCCGCCTAAATCATTATACTTCCGCCTTCTTTATACAGACGGACTTCAACAGGTTTTTCAGGTTCAAGGATCTTACCCACGTCCCGTAGCAACCTACACATTGTTGTTTTTGGTACATTTGGCATAGAAGAAGAAGCAACAATTTTTCCCGATGTCTGTCCTGGTTTCTTGAGCAATTGCCTCTTCATTGATTTTAGTTTTCGAGTTTTCCTAGTCGCGGTCAGCAGTTGCTTGGTATGCATATCTACCGCGGGGGAACTTACCTTGCCCAGAAATGGGAGGGTAGAAGGGGGAGGTGTCATTGAACCTTCCGTCGACGGTGCCATAGTTTTTAACGACCTGTATTCGACTGGAGCCGTGCTTAATATTCTGGGCCTAGTTGGCCTACATCTGTTGCACGAACCAGTGCGCGTGGGTTTCTCAGTGGTGGGTACAGTCAAGATGACTTCACTTTACCTTTACTATGTCAATCAATCGCCCGTGTGGCTGTAGCTGAAGGAAGCGCCAACATCGCCAGTATAGAGCAGTTATAACTACCACCGCACTGATACCAGGATTTATTCTAAGGAAAGTATTCAGCTGAACAAACTTTGATGCTAAGTCCAAATCGTAAGGTTATCTTGTGAGGTAAATAAAATTATGTTCTGGTCACCTACCAGAGACCGTGGTATTTAGTGCTTAAAGTTCCTTAGTGCTAATTTTATAAAATGGGTTCAAACCATAACAGCGTATCCCCCAAAAGCATGAACTATGAACGGTTGACGATACATTTTTGAGCTACCCAGTGTTTGGTAGATGTCTTTATAAAACACCGTATACATATATCAGGGCAAACTAAACGTAGCTAACATAAGAACAAGTAACTTAGAGAATTAAAAAATTTGCATATTTTGCCAACTAATCATTGGTCGGGCCAGAAATTGAAGCGGTAGCGAGAACAAAGGGTTGCTGTAAAATTTCTATTTAATATAAATTTAGCGGACCTAACACTAAAGAACGGAAGTTTCAATAGCACATTAGGCATTCTACGAGTCTCATCATAACGGCCTTGTTCAATGGAAATCCGGAGGGAGTTGAGCGAAGGAAATGTAGATCAGTGGAGTTAGCTTGCGACAATCGCATAACGTTCCATGAGAGTTAGACGGACTAGCGGTGATTTTTTGCCTCAATTAGCGTCACTGTTTTGCGGTGCCGGGAAGCGAACAATGGCGCGGTATTTTGTCGCGCCGAGCAGGCGGTCGGACGGTGCGGGGGCTGAGCTCGGCGAGGTATAAAAAATACCGGAAATTGGCCTCCGTAGTCGCGCCTATGCGACATATTGTGCAGCTCTACAACATCAACCGGTAACTGCCATAACAAAAGGAACTGTTCATCTTTGATCCACTAGTGTCTTTTCAGGGCAGTGAGTGAACCAGATTCAATCGAAAGCACTCGATAATTGCACTAAATTCCGTAGTTCTAAAGAGCAACACATTTGTTATAGCTTAACCACAACTGGAAACTGGATCAATTTTTAAGGCCTGTATATATACTCCACATCAAAAGCTTAAAACCATTTGAAAATGTACAAAATCAGAACAGATTAGTGACCAATAAATAAATAAATAAATAAATAAATAAATAAATAAATAAATAAACTCCTTCGACTACGGATCAGTAATTCCTAAAGGTAAAAGGCGAGAAAGACGAAAAATACCTGGTGTAACAATTCATTAACCCTATCAGTTACCAATTTTGTTCAGTCACTTGAGTACCAATGCGAGACAAATTTGTACAGCCTGCTAAATATGTTTATAACTTCATCAATATCAGAGTTTTTTCTAGAGTCTCAAAGTCATTTATTCAACGATTATTTTAAGTATATAATGAAAAATAAAGGCTAGTAATAGTTTTATGGCCAATTGAATTTCAATAAATGAAAATATTGCCAGACAGTACAGGGTGAAAGCTCGGCAGCACATCTGCAGCAGTTGTCATACTCTCACGGTAACTGCAGAAGCTGCAAATAACTGTACAGTGACACTGTACTCATTATTGCAGCAGATAACAGTGAGAATGGGCCAGAATTCAATTACGAAGCCTACTCTTCTTCCTGATACATCTAGGGTAATCAACTATACACTAAACTAGTCTAGGACTTCAATTATGTTTCATTTATGACCGCGAATTACTTATATTGCAGTGACAGTGCTGCTGTCAGAGCTTCTGCGCCTACTACAAACTGTATATCGTAAATTTAGATCGTGACCTGTACTTCAGAGAGCTGAACGTATTATTGCTTCTATTATTTATTTCTAGCCACGTCGTTGTCTCTTAGTAATCATTTCAAAAGTTCTTTTTCGTAAGGAAATCTACGAATGCACTCCAAACAGTGAGGAGCGTGTGTGCCACATTAACTTAGTCCTTGCATGCTAGTGGGCGACTAACAATGCAGAGCTGCTGCTGTGATGCTGCCAGACGTCCAGAAAAGCGCGTTCATGAAGATGTTATCAAAGAATTTTCTAAAATATTGACATTGATCACTATTGTTGGCTATAATGTGCGGGTATCTTTTAATTTTATTGATATTCATGAGAAATTAGGAAAAGTCACGGAAGTTTGGGCACTGACAAGCACTGCGCCTGAACAGTGAACGAAAACGGTGGGGCGGTACAATTTTGCTTCGCCTCGGAGCAGAAAAGATTAAGAAATCTACATTTTTCTCTAATAATGAGTTTTTCAGTTGATCAAAATCATCAGACCAGGGTAATAAATGTTTAGTTCAGGGATAGTTTCCGGCATTTCGGATCAGTTACAGGCTTGCACTGATAGTGTGAAGGTGTCACTATGCCCAAAGCAAGCTCTCCGAATTAGAACGAGGTCGAATTTTTGTACTGCATTAGCAAGGTTTATCGCAGCGTGCAATCGCAGCTGAAATTTACCGCAGTAAAACCGTGATTTGCCAGTGCGACGTGTTTCGACCCATAAAATAAGATAGTGGAGTGCAGTGTGAAAAGACAATAAGACGAACTGACGAACAGAACGGATGAAACCGCAAGGCTGAAACCAAGAGGAGCAAAATTGCGTTCATCTGCAGAAGAAGGAAAACCGAATCATCAGTACTGCAACTGCTAAAGTAAGCTGTAGTGTCACCGACCAACCCCCCCCCCCCTCCTCTCAAGAACCCTACTCCCCTTTAACACATGCTAAGCAAGTGCGCAGGAATAAGGACAAGCTCAGAGAGGAAAAACGGTGTAGCAAACTATCGCAAATAGGGGCGTGGATTTTTGGAGACAAATTAAGAATCTAAAAACCGAAGGTGTGACCTGTTGCACAATCGGCAGATGGAATCACAGGGAAAACCGGCAATGCCGAGCTCTAGAAATTCCATTGTGAAAGCATTATGAATTTTTGATAACAACAACAACCACCAAAAAGAGTATGTAGCTAGTACTCTTGATAGAACGAGCTCAACCCACGGCCAATGTACTGTATCGGACGATGAGGTCCGTCAAGCGTTAAAAGTTCTGCAAAAAAATAGCAAAGCTACAGCCGCGGACAATGTTCCCTCTGAAGCCTACAAATACAGTCCTCCAATGCTGGCAACGCTACTTGCTGCAGGCCTGTCTTGCCAGGTGCCTAACTCTAGGCTTCCTCCTAGACAATCTGCTCCAGGTTTTAATATCACCGTGTCCGTTTGTAAATAACAGGCAAAATGCTGACAGACAAGAGTAATTATCACCCCTTAGCCGGAGCTACGTCCCTACCAAAGTCAGTAGAACTTGTTTTTGAGAGGCGGACGTTAGTGTACGAGGTCTCTACAAACAATACGCAGACTGATGTAATAATACAAATTGTGCTTTAGTTAGAAGTTACAGTTTTAGGTCCCCTTCAAAGTACTCTCCTCCCCAAAGCACACCCTTATCTCACTGGTACGCTTATTTGGAATGTCTTCAGCTCCTTCGCCGTATTTGCTTTAAATCGTGATTGTGTCAATTCTTCTTCCTCTCAAGAGTCATCTGAGTTTTGAAGGGTGGAGAAAGGTGGGGAACATAGTGATCGGGTGTGAAGTTCTGAAGCACCTGAGAGATGCCAACCCTCACAAGAGGCCGGAAATGTGGTGGAGTGGTTATGAGTTTTTCCATCATGACAACACCCCAACCCATTCAGCCCTCAGAACTAGTGGGTTTTTGGTCAAACATTCGATTACTGTGCTTCCCTACCCTTTGCTTACCTGACCTTCACCTTACGATGTTTTTTTTTTGTTTCTTAAACTCAAAACACCCTTGAGAGGATGAAGATTTCACACTATTCCCGAGATTAAGGCAAATGCGACGTAGGAGTTGAAGGCCATTCCAAAAGAAGAATAACAGGACTGTTTCAACGAGTGAAAACACCGTTCGGATAAATGTGTGTTGGGAAGGAGAGCTCTCTCAAGGGGACCCCAAGCCGTAACTTCTAAACAAAGTAGCTATATTTTTATCACCCGCTAGCGTAGCGAAGAGCGTTGATAATGTTTTCGTTGAAGATTTAAGTATATTTGTCTGTTCACCCAAAAAGAGGTAGAAAGTGTTCAACAATTTTAATATTTTATTGCAGGAGGCCTGGTGGATTGACCTAGATGTGACCAACGTCAAAAAAACTAGAATTAGCTAGCCATCAAAAATGACGGCGATGAATTTTGTTGTCTGTCCACCCAAAATGAAACAGAAGGAGTTGAGTCATAATAATAAAAATTATTGCAGGCAGTCAGGTTGGTTGACAAAGATGTGAAAAATGACAGAAATTCTAAGTTAGCTGGCCATAAAAAATGATTGCATTGAATCTCTAACTCCATAAAAAAAACAGAAGGAGTTGAGCAATGTTCCTAATTTTCCTCAGTCAACTACGGTGGGTCTAATATCTGCTCAAAAACATAGTGACTATCTTAATTCAGGGCCAGGAAATGTGCCCTGATTCTGTAAACTAGAATGAAACAGCCAACAACTCATTACGCAAAGTCATCCACAACAGCCCGAGCTACAAACGATCAATTATACCGTTTACAGTCCTTCTACGATGGCAACGCATACTGTTGCCAATGAGAGGCCGAGAAATATTTCAAATGTTTCAATGAGAGCCTAACAAAGCCTATTCTGTTGCATACTATGCATGTATGTCCACTCAAGAGTGAGCAATCTATATAGATGTAGTAGAATAAGCTACGCTTAGATGCTTACTATTAGCATTTTTCGCTGCCCGAGTGGATTAAAAGAAAGCAAATGCTCGTGCATTGGCATTGCTTGCCGATGATATTCGGCAACAAAATAGACACAGCTAGTGCGACAGTAACTGTTGTGACGTGGGCCAGACGAACGGAAGTTTGCGTGCCGAGCAGCACAGCTACAAGTCGCAGGCAACCTTAACCTTTCGTCCGTGTGGCTGTGTGGAGCATAGGGTTGGTCTACAGAGCAGAGGACACTGCTGTATGTCCCTAAAGAAATATGAAAGCGATACGTTTGGGGTGAGTGAGGGACAAAACTAAAGGACAAAGAATTGCCAACGATTACTACGGCAGCTTGAACTCTAACGAACAAGAGCAATATTACACTTATAAATTTTCATACTTACATGTAATTAGTTGCCGTATCTTATGTTAGGGCCGAGGAGTAGATACTTTTACCAAATTTTAACGAAGCTTTGTTCATCCACCAACTCGGGATGATTGAATTGAAGGTGTAGGACAGTACGTGAAAACAAACCCGCTAATGCAACCCTAACGTTCATGTATGTAGGATATAATGGTCTTCGCAAGGAGAGTGAAACGCCTTTGTAGTTTAGCAAAGCTGAAGGTAAGGGGGGGGGGGATATTTTCTGTGAGTTTTGTTTACATGTCACCTGAGTTACTAATATTTGCAGAACATAAATACTACGCTTGGCTAATTAAATTGCTGCCAGTCTATCAAGTGTGAAGACAATATAACAGGAATTAGGTTTAACCGATCAAATTGGTTCGGTGGACCCATTTTTCTATTAGATAATGGAACTGAATCGGATTCTCTAAAAAAAGAGTGAAGAGGTAGTTTTTTTTTTAAATTACTAGATGCTGTCACTAGATAATTCTCAGTGTGAAGATGTAGGCAAAGAAACATGTTTCACCGGCCGGACAGGAGCACATCACCAAGTTATCCTGTAATTATGTTCTGTAAGGCGAGAGAAGGAAACGAACTAACCTAACGCTGTACTTGGTTCACCGTCTGTCTACAGAACAGGTATTGTATTTATTAGATTGAAGTAAAGGGTTAGTTCAGGTTGTGCGCTATTTGCAGGTTCTGGGAGTGCATTAGTACAAGCCTTGTTGCAATACCTCTAATAGTAAGGGGCGGTAAGAAAAGCAGGGTCTTCCGCATCAGACGTAGTGCACACGCCATTTCGGTGTTACTAGGTATTTCAGTAGGACAGTCTCTTCCAAAGCTAGATTTTGCATGTTTTCTTTAGCACTGAATGTTGGTTCCTATCATAAAGCAGGAGTGGGAAAAACTAACTGCAGAGAACACGACGCGGAAAAGTTGACTACAAGAGTCATGCTACAGAGGTGGCGATACTTGAGCGGTAAGAGCACAGTCAACAGAAAGGTATATTGGGCGAAATATACAGAAAAAATAAAGAGTGATTGCTGAGATAGCAGCTAAAGCTACTGCTAGTAACAACTCCATATAAGAAACAAAGGGAACATCATGCAGCATGCGACTGCTGAAAGCCTATAACGGTGTAAGTGGTGCAGCAGTCAGAGGATATGGTTCCGTAAAGACATGCACCCCGTGGTTCCGTAAGCTCCCATCCTTCATGCTCCAATGACAGTAATGCCTCCTGAGGGCTGAACTTAGTGTGTCATTTGATCCTAGACAATAATTGACAACAAAATTCATCACAGTATGGAAAGGACTACTCAGATCATCAATGTCTAGCTTCGTTATGTGTTATTCAGAGTGCACGGCAATCACTGGACTTACAAAGAGCAGGTAATATCGGGAGCTACTGCGACGCAGGAGTGACTCATCAATATGAATATCATTCGGAAGTAGTTTAACAGTATCGCAGATGTCAATTTTGCAGCCAACAGAAACTAACGTGGCAGGATGCTAACTGTTCCTCAACCAAGAGGCGTCGCTGCAGAACTTGTTCTTGTCTTTGTTGTACGCGACGATTGAGCTTCAACAGCGCACTTTATTGCTCTCTTTTATAAGGTTCTAGACCTACACTCGAGTTCTTGGAGCCGTGCTTAATATCAGTGGAGCTTTTAACACCTGCGCAGACTCTACGTTCCTAAGCAGTGCCGTTATTAACTTATTAACACAAGCTTACGTGAGGGGTGAGTAAGATGATGCAGATGACGTTCTAAGCACACATTGGTCACAAAGCACGGTTAATTCGACCTCTGAGAGATTATGACAGATATATGGCACAACTCGGCTTTTTCAGCAAAATACTACGCGAGGCAGGTTTGTACTGCAAAACTACATAAACTATCCTGAGTGCTGATTCTAGAACTGCATCGTTCCATTAAAAAAAACTATAAAGGGCTCAGTGAATTATGAAGTTATTTTTTCATTTTTAAATCACCCTATAGGCCCTTACTTTGCCGCCTGTCATGCAGTACTCGGCTACAGATACGAACTTCATGAATCAAAGTCTGGTCCAACAAATAAAACACCCGTTGTTCATTGCAAGCAATTGTTGACGAAAAAATAAAATTAATACAAAGGGCAGGTTATGTTGTAAAGGAAAATTTATATCATAGAATAATTGACTAGGGCACATCATAGAAGTTCCATACACATGTATCGTTAAATGAAAAACACGTATTGGAGTACCCATGCATCGGCGAGCGATCTAGGTGACAAAAGCTGGGCTAGATCGCAAGGATATGCATAAGAAACAGTTTAACTTTGAAAATACGGCCAGTTCAAACCCACAAAAATGTGAATGTATGAAATAAATAATCTGAAAATAATACACAGTGTCCGTTTATTTACCTAAGCACTTCATTTATCACTTGCTTGAATCTCCTCGGCTCCCGTGACATTTTGTTGTATTTTGTGGATTAAAATATGTTCTAAATGCGATACCGGTGTGCACTAAGCTTAACAAAATATCTTTCGCCATATTTTCAGTTAGCCGCCATTTGCATCAGTAACCGAGTCTGTAAAATCTCAACTACTTTAATGCAAAATGTTAATAGACACAGATAAAATATCATTGTTAACATTATTGTCATGTTATATCCAGTCCACTTCCGTCAATATACGGGACATGTGATGCAGTTGCGTGGGACACTTCCAACGTGAAGAGCGAGACAGTCCGTGCACTTGCTGTCAATAAACTCTGGAGTGGTACCGTTGAAGAGAGAATTTGAAGATCATCCAAACCATAGATTTGCCATCAAGCAAAAGTTGAGCTCAACGGACGTGAAGGTTAGGAGCCCCAACCGCAGGCTTCACAATTGCAGACCGAGCAATTAGCAGCAACGCCTTTACTTGCCGACTCTAACTGCCTAGACGTGGACCGTTGTGTCTCTGAGCAAAAGTGGACACCGCTGACGAACTTTTGGGGAGCCGCAAACGTTTCATACTTATCGACATATGACTACTCTTCGTTCACTTTTAAGTAGACAAATCTCTGAGTTAGACTAGCTAAGCTGCTGCCGTAAATTTATACTTTCTTCAATGCTGATACTTCAGCACAGCTTCAAAAAGTTATTTAGCTTGCCGACATGCTGCATCGATCTTTACTATCACTCATTTTCGTGTAGGAAATTCAACCCATAAACAAAGAAAGAAAAAAGGTACATGTTTTTGGTCTTCTACATATATAGACAGGCAGAAGTAACATCTTGAGGAAAACACTCCAACAAACTTAAACAGAATGGCAGCTTATATACAATGTGTTCGCTCCGTAGCAACGATACCGTTGACACCGTCTTTCCACCTCAAATATCTGTTTCATTTGAGGTGCTCAAATTTTGACCTATGAAGAAAAAACTGCTTCGTCAGAGGAAAACAGTAAGCTAGAAGAAATAATTGTCTACTGCCCGTGAAAAC
>LQNS02015106.1:22311582-22335174 GCA_001587735.2 Parhyale hawaiensis | reverse complement strand
CGATGTCTTCATTGTTGGAATTTCAACTGTCCCTGCTTAAGATACGTTTGCCATCTTCTGCAACCCGGCCTATTTTCTGCCTATCACTTTCAATGGAGCTTGAGAGGACGACCAGAGCCTCCAGCCTGGGCTAAATTCCGCCTGTCTATTTGGTTAAGAGCGTGACACCGACATATAGATAAATATATATATATATATATATTTATAAACACACGACGGTCATTCTTAGTATTAGATTGTGGTTAATCTTAATTAATTTAAATCCATACCATAGAGTTGGGAGAAGCTGTTCCCAAAGCTCTGTGGCCACGTTAACTATACTGAACAATATCGAGTGAATATCCTGCACGAAGATACGTTGAGTTTCAGGATCTCTGTGAAATATTAAATCGACTTCTGGAAGCGGATCGCTTAACAGCGGAACTGTTCAGAGGTGGGTAAAAAATTTCAGTCCAATAATACGAGCACTAAAGCATTCGTCGTAATGAATTCGATTAAATAGCTGGCAGTAAACGGAACAACTGCTCCATTCCCAGATAGCAGCTGTTACTCACGCTCCTACCCTCTA
Organism: Parhyale hawaiensis; assembly: GCA_001587735.2. Lineage (NCBI taxonomy): Eukaryota > Metazoa > Arthropoda > Malacostraca > Amphipoda > Hyalidae > Parhyale > Parhyale hawaiensis. The sequence continues at coordinate 22,334,606 of LQNS02015106.1, read as the reverse complement.
AGAGCTATTGCCGTTATTGCAAAAGTATATTATTGTTATCCAAGGAAGAAGAAAGAGATAAGGGCGACCTCTAATAATTTGGCCACTAAAAGCTGGTGAATTTTGGAATCGAAGTTCGTAGTTGTGGAGGTGTTGCTCCCTGTGTTTGTCAAAACAATTCCAGCACGCGCTTACTGTCTCCGTACATTGGAGGGGAGTCTATTACAAATGTTGACTATGAAGGACTGGTAGAACTGCAGGCGTAGAGTAGTTCTTTGATCTAGATGTTTGAATGTTGGCCTCTGTTTCGGAGGCGGCATTTGATCGTCTCTGTCAAAATGTTCCTTAGAAGTTACGTCGTAGCAATTCTGGTACTTGAATGTTTCTATTCGTTGCCTCTTAAATCGTCTTTGCTCGACCGAGGTGAGTCTGACTTTCTGTTGGCCACGCTCGTATGGCATGTTCCGTAGCTGAGGTTTCTATTTCGTGGATTTGCGTTGAATTCTTTCCAATTTATCATTATCATTGCACTGATGTGGCGACCAGCAGTGAACAGTGAACTCTTAATGCCGGAGTACTAGTGTTTGTACAAGGGAACTATTATGTCTTGGATTTGTACTCAAAATTCCTTGTGGCGAATTCTAGGACTTTGTTTTTAATTTTGACACTCCTGTCAACTTGCAAACTGTGTTTTAGTTCGTGGTCGATTCTTATTCTCAGGTCACGTTGTGCTCCTAGTTTTACCCCGTTCGTTTTGCAATGAGGTTGAAGGGTTCTTTCAACCCAATGTGCATTAGTGAACTTTCGTCGACATTGAATGCTGTGGTTAAATGAACTTTGATAACAATGTCCCAAAAAATCTTATCGGAACTCTAGGTATCTGGTACAACTGTTCCTCGACACCTGAAGAAGTTTTGAAAAGTCAAAAAGATGGCTAAGTTTGTTCCACATTAAGTTAATGAGATTCGAAGAGGCAAGCACCTTACAATGTGCTCCACGTTCTTTTCTCGTCAGAGAAGACAACAATTTTTTTCTTCGACTCATAACGAATAGAGAGAAATGGACAGTCTTCGATAAGTACGAGAAGACAGGACAATGCCATGGTTTGATGCAGGAAAGTCGCCGAAACGATCAATATAACCATGGATCACAGCAACCTGAAGAGCTTATGGTACTATATGGTGGTGTGCCTAGAGGGTTCTTTATTATTTGTTTTCATTTTGCAAAAAGAAACATAGTACTGTAACTGTGCAATGAGAGCGTGCTAGCACTATTGTAATACCTGTTAGGCATAACTGCACCGTAATGGTTGTGCGGACTGGCAGCCCAAACATATTTCCACGCCATAGGAAGGGACAGGGTATTCAGCTTTTGTCAGTAACACCCCTTTCCAGTCCACTTCGTTTACGCATTCCTGTTCTTATTCGCTTTTTTTTCCGTTTAGCCGCAATCTCTTAGTCAGCATTCAGTGATAATGGTTAGGAAGCTAATATGCTCTCAGTCCCCATATGTGAGTGCGGTGTTTCGTGCTATTGGTGACCGGCTAACATTTTAGTAACTATCAGCTAATTCACTCACTTCTGTGCCACCGTGCACTTCGTCTTTCATAATATATATAGTCATTGTACATGGCTTTCCATTCTCACATGCTGTCGAAGCTGTTCGGCAATCCCTGACTCGGGACAGTCATGTTGACCAAGAGATAAGTCGTTACAATTTGGCGTCAGTTGTAAGCGCCTTTAGAGATACAGTTTATAAATTGAGCAGTGACTGGGCACCCGGTTACAATTGCAACGACTTACTGTCAGGAAGTTGATCGTACTCATAGAACAGCAACTCAGAGCAACACAGAATATTGTGAAGTTAATAGCGATGGCCGAAATTGTTCGTGATTGTGAAGGGCCTCACCTCACGCAACAGCCGAAAATTTGCTAGTTAGAATTAGGAAATTTTGCAGCATAAAGCATATTATTCTGAAATCCCTTCTTCTAATTACCACGTGAACAACTGGAATTTCTATCGCGTTAAAACATTTCTAAATACAGTATAAGTTACGAAGCACTCGAATAATAGTTTGTTTTTATATGAAAGATAAATAATTCTTTGAAGATGTAGTTATCTGTAGTTGAAGAATATCGGGCGAAGGTCATATAAACAGTTAACAGAGCTCATATTTTTTTGCATAAATATAAGCAGTTAGCACATAGGAACATTATTTTCCCCTATTGAAACATTACAGCCCCTGTGTGACAGCTTAGCAAAACAGAACGTAAAGGGTTAAATATTTAAGATTAAATATAAAACTAGAGAGCCTTCTGAGACCGCATACCCCCGCCAAGCACGGCAACAGAAAATTCAAATTGTTTCTGAAATTATGATTCTCATCGTATCTAAACCAAAATCTAATCATGAGTGCCTTTTGATAGTATTTACAATTCCTGTAATTTTCATAAAGATCCGTTCATAACTTTTTAGTTATGCTGCTAACAAATATGACACACAAACAGACCAACCGATCATCACAAAAATTTATTCATTTATGTCTTTTAACATTAATAACAACTCCTGCTGATTTCATCAAGCTCCACCCATAACATTTTCAGTTATTATGCTCACAAGCATAAAACAAACATAGCGACAAAAAAAAAAAAAAGTTTCTTCGCTTGTTTGTCTGGTGGGGGTTTTAAGCCAGTAAATGAGAAGCGTGATATGGATTGTTGAGTGAATTTAAAGTACTTTTAGGTAGGTAATGAAAAACCCAAAACCGGAATTCTTTTTTGTCCGTCTGTCATCATAATAAGGTAGCGAGATACTACTTTTTGAGGGTAGGTTCCCCTCGCGCCGTCGGGTGATCGCGCCGCCCCTTCCGGTTTCCCAGGCCCCTCCCACTCCGGTTTGCGCCCCCCCCCCTGACCCCCGCAAAACCGGTAGTGTATTGGCCGTTACAAACCGGAAGCTCGCGCGCGAGGGGAGCCGCGAGGGTAGGTTACCCTCAAAAAGTAGTATCTCGCTACCTTATATACTACTGCAGACAGACAAACAAACAGACAGATGAACGGATTACCACCAAAAGTTAATCATCTGTTACTCTTAATATGCCTAACAATCCCTGTAAATTTCGTGAAGATCCGTCCACTAGTTTTTGAGTAATTTTAGTGACAGACAAAGAGAATAATAGACAGACAAACTCCACAAAAACATAACCTCTTCGGCGGAGGTAAATATAACTTTAACGCGCAGCTTCATACTTGGACATACAGCATCTTTATGAATCTTTTGTAAACTGTAAATACTATTCATGATCACTCATCTACAGTCTGTGATAACAATGGGATATGAAGTATTTATTGGCATTTTCCAATAAGCGTATCTATCAGCATGGGAGATTATTACCTCCGCCAAGGAGGTAATAATGATCCGTTAGTTCGTTCGCTCGTTTGTCACTGTTTTTAATTTTATGCGTGTTAGCACAATAACTCAAAAAATAATGAATGGATCTTTATGAAATTTACAGGGGTTGTTAGTAATGATAAAATACATAAATGATCAAATTTGGGTGCAGATCGGTTGTTTCGTTTGTATGTTCGACTCATATTTGTCATAACGTTTGTTAGCAGTATAACTCGAAAAGTTTTGGACGGATCTTCAAAAAAAATTGAACAAGCTGTTATTAATATAGAAAGGCACAAATGATTAGATTTTGGAGTTTATGCAAATAAAATTATGGTTTCAGAGCCAATTTGAATTTTTGCTACCGTTGGCTCACTTGGCGGAGGTATGCGCTCTCAGAGTGCTCTAGTTTCTATTCTAATTCGCTCCAATAATTGTTATCAGTATGCAGCTGTAAAGTCGAAATGAAAGGAGCAAGCTTACATTAAATGCTTGCAACCATTTCAAATACAATTTTGCAGCCCACTATATATAGCTGCGTGCCGTTTGTTGCTGCGATCAGTCTAGCTAGAACTGTCCTAGAAGTAAATTCGTCTCATTATTGCTGCTATAAGCGGTAGATAGCCAACTTCCTTCCAATTGATGTCGATCTGTCCCTCTCTCTCTCTCTACGAGTGAAGCAAGTTTCTGATCCTGGGAGTAAAATATTCACACGAGTACGAAATATGTGGCCAGTTAAGCATACAGCCCTAGCTGCGGAAGCATTACTTTGAGCAGTTCCGTTTTTACAGGCGGCGTGCGGCCCGACGTATCCGGTTTATTTGTGCGTCAGGGTAACGCAACCGCGACGGCCAGCCGCAAGGTTACTGACATGCAGGCTCTTCGGGTCCATACTTGCCGACGATCTAAAGGTAAAAGCACCGGATGTTCTAGCGGAACTCTCTGTAATGAAATGCATTTTGAACCGCCAGGGGATGCTTGCAGAACTACAGAGGCCTCATGCAGTGTTTCTCTAACGACAGCGGTGTTCCAAGTTTGGTATTGGGCGCAGTAATAGTTCATCGATTGAAGTAGAAGTTAGTTTCATCCTTGGCCATCGAGAGAATATCAAGGCACATCCAATATGCAAAGAAAAATTGAATACCTAGATAAAGAAGATCGCCGAGCATGGAAAATGAAAACGAGGAAGCGCAGAATACATTTATGATATGAGTATATCTCACTCGCCACCGTCATAGTGTCACAAGACGGGAAGATGAAGGGACCATAATATAATATTCTTAGGTTGCTGCTGCCTGTCACCGCCATAGTCGCCTCATCAGCCAGGAGGTCTGGATCAAGCAACTACGTAAATTAGTAGGTAGTTTTGGATTTCCTTAATAATATTATTATGGCCAAGCAATGGGGCGTAATGATGTCTAGAATGTAAGACCACTGCGACATGTGCGTTTTTGCAACCTAGAAATAAGATCCATCCTCTTGTGTACTATGTAGAATTTCACTGTTTTAATGTCTCCATGAGTATTAAGTAAAGTTTATTATTATTATTCAGTAGCTGGAATCCAGACATTTTCTCCTGACTGATGTCAAAGCGCATCTACATGTAATATATCCCTCTGGATCTAAGATGTCCCTGGGAAGACAAACAACGGTCATTGTTGTTCACAGGCATAATTTATATTATGAGGTAGCATAGACCACACTAGTGATACATCGACAGGACACTGAAAGCGGGCCTTTCGCAATTGGGTCTGGAGGCCGATTTACATAAGTGTTAATAAAATGAGTTCTAATAGTCAACGAGACCTTTAACAAAAATTGAAGTTTTCGTCGTACCATCAGGAGAGTGTTGCAGAGCAGGGCATCCAAATTCACAATCTTATATCTTCAGTAGGCGATGTATATCATACCTTCGGACACCAAGAGTAATTGAAAATTTATCATAATATCTAGGAATATTAAATTTTTTTTAGAAACATTGGCTCATTGATACTACACGTAATGTACTTCAGTATCATATGCAATTGAGTTTTTTTCAATAACGGCTTTGAAGCAATAACCTCAGATATTGATGTACGTAGAGTTTTCGGGGGTTCTACGAATAACCGAAAGGAACCCCCAGGAACCCAAAGGAGACGAAACACCCAAAGGAAGTGAAAAATTCTCAACTAGTAAAAACAAGCTTCAATTAATAAACAAGTTCTAAATAGTGAAAACTAGTTTTAACTAATGAATACTAGTTCTTAACTCATGACAACTAGTTCTAACTTGTGAAACTACTTCCAATAAGTGAAAACTTGTTCTAGCTAGTGAAAACTAGTTTTAACTAGCGAGAACTAGTTAGGTTCTAACTAGTGAAAACTAGTTGTAGCTGATGAAAACTAGTTAGAACTTATTTTCATTAGTTAGAACTAGCTTTCACGATTCAGAATCAGTTTACTAGATAGTGCTTGTTGTTACAAGTTGAAAAATTTCCACTTCCTCTGGGTGTTCCGTCTCCTTTGGGTTCCTTTGGATTCCTTTGGGTGATTCGTAGGACCCCGAAAGCTCTACATACGTCAATTTCTGAGATTAGTTCTTCAAATTTATCATTGGAAAAAAAAATTCAATTGTATGTGATACTAAAGTACATTACGTGTAGTATCTATGAGCCAATTTTTCTATAAAATTTTAATATTAATATAAATTCTAATGAATCGTCAATTATTCTTAGTAAACACTATATAGTAAACACTATATATATTGCCTACTGGAGATATACGATTGTGAATTTATATTCCCTGCTCTGCAACACATTCCTTATGGTACGACGAAAAAATTGATCTTCGTTTGAGGTCTCTGTGATTATCAGAACTTCTTTTATTAACAGTTACGTAAATCGGCCTCCAGGCCCAATTACGAGAAGACCGATGTCAGTGTTCAGTCAATGTATGGTGTGGTCTATTTAGGCAGATATAATACAAAGTGCTAATTATACAGAAAAAATACATGTATTTTAATACGGCGAATAGAAATTATCAATGAGTATCATAACGAATGTATAATGAACGCAACTAGAGCACTCTGAGAGCGCATCACTCCGCCAAGGTAAGCACGGTAACAAAACATTCAAATTGGTTCTGAAACTATGATTTTTTTGTTTCCTTTGCATGAACAAACTCTAATCATTGGTTCATTTTGACAGTAATAACAACTTCTGTAATTTTCTTGAAGATCCGTTCTTGACCTTTTGAGTTATGCATCCAATAAACATTCTGACAAAATATTGGTCAAACACACAAACAGACCAACCGATCATCGCCGAAATTAAATCATTTATGTATCTCAATAATGCTAACAATTCCTGTAAATTTCATAAAGATCCGTTAATAAGTTTTTGAGTCATTTTGCAAATAAGCACTAAATCAAACACAGAGACAAACAAACAGATCATCACGAAATTTGGCTATTTACGCTTCGTGATGTATCCACCCAGTCAGAAATAATGGTTGTGATTATAGTAAAACAACTATGATTATGGTCGAGACTTTGGTTGTTTATTATCAAAATATCCTCTATATTCAACCATTTATGGGGTGCATTATGGTAGAGATATGTCATAACCTTAGACCATATTGCCAATTATAATTCCCAACCATACATACCATGCATACATCCAAGGCCTTCTTGGATTTAAAGAAGGCCTTCGATACTGTTAATACAAATATATTAATACGTAAGTTGCATCATTACAGTATACGAGGAAATGTATTACAACTCCTGCAAAGTTACTTCACTAACCGCAAACAGTTTGTGTACATAAATAGTTCTAAGTCAAATGCGGCTTCCATAGACATGGGTGTTCCTCAGGGGTCGGTGTAGGGACATCTGTTGCTTAGCCACTACATTAATGACATCGCCCAGTTTCCGTCGGTAAATTCAATATTTTTCGCCAATGACGCTGTTTTTTACATCAACGATGCTAATTTCTGTAATGCTGTACAGTGCCTAAACAGTTTCATCACGGAACTCCTACATTAGTTGAACATCAATAGATTAACTCCCAATGCCTCAAAAACAAAGATTATGCTTTTTACATCGTGAGGTAGTTTCAGATCCTATCGTACTACAAGATATTTCTTATTTGATAATACTGTGTAGAGTTGCGCTGAAGTTAGTATTTTTAGATGTATAGTGCCATACGTGATTTTTAGTAATGATGTGCGCCCCATAAGTGTTCCACTTTTAGTAGGCGTGTTCTCGAGCATAATGGCAGTTATAATATTTTTAATTGTTTTGTAATTTGAGAGAACAGTAAGCACGTAAACGATTAAACACAATTACAACAATTAAGGTTTTAGCTACACATCCATGATCTACCATGGTGAACCTTAAGAAACACCATTCACAACTAAAATCGACTGAGTTCAGCTAATGATACAACTATATTCTACCTAGGTCAACTTTTTCAACTATTGACATATTATGCACTGTATGCCTGCTTTCTTTGCTGATGCAAAAAAAGGTAATTTATACGCGAGTGTTAGAACTGCAGCTCAGAAATGTGACAGGCTCTGAACTTCAGAGCAGGAGCTTGAACCAGTCTGTGCAGTTAACGCACGTTCATATACAACATCTTTACCTCTAAGCCGGTATAGAGTTATACACAGTTCAGCGGAACTCACAAGTCTAGAGATGAATTTTGTCGTACCCGCTATCAGGATACGTAGGGCTAAATTTATCATGAAGCTTGACATTATTTTACTTGAAGCTAATGGGAAAATTTGTTCATGAAACTCTACAGATATAAGCTGATTGAACATAAAAATAGATGGCAATATTTGATGAAGGATTGCGATACTGTTTAACAAGGGATGCAACAACTAAATAATAATGATGGGTAACTACGCTAAAGTGGCAAAGCGTTAGTGAAATTGCAAAGCAATAGATAAAAATAACGTCTAGGCGGTTAGCGTACATACATACCCTGCAATTTTTTGCAATTCATTGACAGGAAGAAAAAACTGAAAATGTGCACCATAATATGAATTTTTAGATGTTTCGTATCCAAATTTATAGTCAAACAATATTATATTGGCCGATTATGTTTTGAATTCTAGCCATATTATAATCCATGGCAACCCATACATATTCTTCCCCAAATAATGGGAGGAATTCCACTAAGGATCGTAAGCACGGAAATCCATTCATAACCTACCATGGTTATGCTCTAGCATATGCTCTACCATATATAGTCTTCGAACATCCATGTACTACCATCAACCATATATAGTCTTCATACATCCATGTACTACCATCGACCTCCGTTTCATGACAAACCTTAAACAACTAATATTACCTCCATCAATATCGACCTAAATATACTAAAATCAACGTCAAGTTTTGGTAGACATACAGTATCTACCATATTGTTTCATCATCCATAATCGACCTAAATCCCTCATACACCACTATGTTCTACTATAATCACAACCATTATTTCCGACTGGGTAACAACTCATGTAAGTTTCAATAAAATCCGTCTATAACTTTTTGAGTTATCTTAGTGACATATAGACAGACAAACACACAGACTTTTTGAGTCCATGGCATTAAGAAAAATTAGGCAGACAAACAAACCAAGAGATGGACGGATCTTCACCAAAACTTCATTATAAGTTCCTCCTAACTAACCTAATAATTCCTATAAATATCGTACAAATCCATTCACAACTTTTTGAGTTATCTTTGTGACAGGCAGACAAACAGGCATACAAAGAAAAAAACTCCATGAAACAATAACCTACGGGGTGGAGATAACATAACAGCAAGAACACAATAGTAACTAGAGCACTCTGAGAGTGCATACCTCCGCCAAGCGAGGCAAAGGTAGCAAAAAATCAATTTGGCTCTGAAACCATGATTTTCTTTGTATCAACTCCAAAATCTAATCATTTGTGCCTTTCGATAGTAATAACAGGTTGTGCAATTTTCTTGAAGATCCGTTCATAACTTTTGAGTTATGCTGCTAACAAACCTTATGACAAACATGAGACAAACATACAAACGAAAGAACCGATCTGCATCAAAATTTATTCGTTTATGTCTTTTAACATTACTAACAACCCCTATGAATTTCATAAAAGATCCAATAATTGTCTTTTGAGTTATTGTGCTAACAAGCATAAAATTGAAAACAATGACAAACAAACGAGCGAACGGATCATCACAAAAACTTGGTCATTTACTCTTTGTGATATACCTAACTACTCATTTGAATTACATAAAATCCGCCCATAACTTTTTGAGTTATGTCATTGAGAAAAATAAGGCAGACAAACAAACAAACGGATGGACGGATCTTGGCCAAAAGTTAATCATCTGTTCCTCCTAACATACCTAACAATCCTTGTAATTTTCGTTCAAATCCGTCCATAACCTTTTGAGTTGTCTTGGTGACAGACAGACAAACACACAGACAGACAAACCGTACGAAAACATAACCTGCTTGGCGGAGGCAATAACAACTAGAGCACTCTGAGAGCGTATACCTCCGCCAAGCGAGGCAACGGTAGCAAAAAATTCAAATTGGCTCTGAAACCATAATTTTCTTTGTATAAACTCCAAAATCTAATAATTTGTGCTTTTTGATAATAATAACAACAGCTTGTGCAATTTTCTTGAAGATCTGTTCATAACTTTTTGAGTTATACTGCTAACAAACGTTATGACAAACATTAGTCAAACATACAAACGAACAAACTGATCTGCACCAAAATTTAACCATTTATGTCTTTTAACATTACTAACAATCCCTATAAATTTCATTAATATCCGTTAATTATTTTTTGAGTTATTGTGCTAACAAGCATAAACTTAAAACAGTGACAAACGAACGAACAAACAGATCATTACTAATATATGATTATCTACTCTTTGTTATATACCTAACAACTAATGTTAATTTAATAAAATATCCATCCATAACTTTTTGAGGTATGGCATTAGGAAAGATGAGGCAGACAAACAAACAAACAAAGTGAAGAATATATCTTCACCAAGAGTTATTTATCTGTTCCTCCTAACTTACCTACCAATCCCTGTAAATTTCATCCAAATCGGTTCATTATTTTTTTAGTTATCTTGGTGACAGACAGACAGACAGGGAAACAGACAGATAGAGAGACAAACATGACGAAAACATAACTAGAGGTAACTAGAGCACCCAGAGCCGTACCTACGCCAAGCAAGGCAAAGGTAACGAAAACTTCAAACTGGTGGTGAGACTATGATTTGCTATGTATTAACACGAAAATCTAATCATTTGTGGCTTCTAACAGTATTAACAGCTTCACCAATTTTCTTGAAGATCCGTTCCTAATTTTTTGAGTTATGCTGCTAACAAATTTTTTCTGACAAACATTAGTCATACTCATAATCAGATTAACCGATCATCACCAAAATTTAAACTTTTATGTCTTTTAACATTATCAACAACTCCTTCACCACCCTCTCGGTGGTGAAGTGACAACGGTTCGGCATCGCATCAACGGAGGCCCGGGTTCGATTCCCCGGACGGCACGCTACGGATTTACACTGCGTGGAGCACTCCAGCATCGAGAGGCCAGGCGATGNAGGGATCCTAAATTGACTCTCAGCACGGACTGCTTCTCCTGCTCTTCACACTACTGGATCATCAAAATTCTAGAATTAAGGCAACAAGAAAACCTCGATAGGTGTATCCATTGTACCCTGTATACGAGATAATAAATGACATTTGTTTTGTTTAAATTTCATAAAGATCATTCATAACTTTTTAGTTGCTGTGCTAACATGCATAAAATGAAAAACAGCGACATACTAATGAACGAACTAACAAACAAACAGATTATCATAAAAAATTGGTCATTAACTCTTCACGATACACTTAACAACTCGTGTAAATTTCATAGAAATCCGTCCATAAGGAAAAAACGAGGCAAGCAAACGGAGGAACGGATCTTCACCAAAAGTTCATCATCGGTGCCTCCTAACATACCTAACAATCCCTGTGAATTGCTTCAAAATCTGTCTATCATTTTTCAGTATCCTGGATTTTCAGTTATCTTGGTGACAGACACACAAAGAGAATAACAGACAAACAGACGAAAACATAACCTCCTTGGCGGAGGTAAAAATGCTAATATAAATGCTTAGAGCATAACGTGTCAAATAACTCCGCATAACTTTAAATTTCCAGTACAGTGAAACATTACAAGCGTAATAGTTCAAGTGACCTGAGCGAGCTATAGTGCGAAATCACGTTTCCCTACCTTGAACATAAAAATATCTTTCAAGGATCGGAAAGTGAAACAGAGGTATCTGCATACAAAATATAATAAAATTCGAAAGCAATGAATATTGAACTTATTTTACTGAGCATAGTCTGCATGTTTTCGTCTGAAAGAGAAAATCATTCGCTGCCAAGACGGTATCTTTTCTGTAAATATACCACTATCGAATTCCAATAGTGAATGCAGGGCTGAGTTTCTTTCCTGTATTCAGCTAAAAGTTGAGGTAATTTCGTTTATTACCGTTGATACGTAGTTGAGATATGACCTCTAAAAGCATTTGTTAACATATAGTGAAACTGTCAACTATCGAAGTTGCGAGCCCAGTAACTGTGGCCGCATTCGCAAGTCGGTCAGCTCCGTAATTCCAATGCTTTCGTCAATAATTCCAAAAATAATGGCCATCAAACTAGAGTCTTCATTACGAGTCCGGAAAATTTCACACACCTCAATTTAAACTAACGACCTACCGCTGCATAAAATGCTGGAATGAATACTCGGCCGGTCATCATTGAGTGAGCGTGAACCAATGGTGCCGAGCAAGCCAGTGTAATTTGAGCACATTAAGTTCCTACTTTCTTCGGCTCAACGACATCAGTTTTACTACTAGCAATTATTCTAAGCGAGGAGCTCCCATGGGCAGCCCAGCTCGTCGTGAATCAGCCTACGCCTACAATTTGGCGCGCTTTAAGTATTTCTGCTGGAACGGCACTCTCTTTATTACCTAAAATTTAAGCAAAAACCCGAGTCACCCTCAGCAACTTGCTCCATCGACATGCAGCTGTTAAACGAAACAGGGCCACTTTTACTATAATTACGACGAAATAAAACATTTTGAGAGCTACCATCGTCTGAGTAGACGACTTTGCTCACCTCTACTCATAAAAGTCAGGCAAGTATCGCAAAGTGTTCTGAGCCAGATCAATCTATAAGGAACGAAGGCTCTAGTATTATTTTCATAAAGCTGGAGCATGAGGATCGAGATACATGTACGTATGACTCTCTTCGTATTTTGCCACAGTTGACGAAGGCTATTTAACTGAATAAGATCTCGTAAATAGAGATACAGGCAGCTGGCGACACACTTACGCTATACAATATGTATACACGGCCGGTGTATGCTTAGGATCTACGAAGCTGGAAGAACAAGTCATGCCAAGATTTTGATCGAAGAACAGTAAATTAAAGGACAATCTATGCTTGCCGAGAGGTGCTTACAGTCCTTCATGTAAAATAAGTAGAGTATATTCAACGCACAGAGCAAATTGATGCATAGGTCCAACTGCTTACCGAGAGTAAGAGGAATTACAGTAATGAGTACAAGTGTATTTTTAACTACCCTAACGCGCAATGAACTGGATAAGTAATACTTTTCTTGACAGTAACATACTGAATAAGGCCGACAATCACAACAACGTTTCCTTTCTCGACACACTATTATAATTTTATTTTCAGGGGATGCTTTTGAAACTTCAAAATTGCAATGAATAAAAAGTATCGAGAGGATTATCTACATTTTTGCAGTTTGTAAAAAGTAAGAGACTGAAATTCTCAATTTACTTATCATTCACAAGACTCAGCGCTTTTCTTCATACATGAAACTCTTATTTGCGAACTATATATAGCTCGGTTACTGGTAGCAAACAAAGATTGGGTATTACCATCATTACCAACTACACTGTTTGCGGCCCATGGTTTGGCCCCCGTTTGGTAATAGTACGAGCTGCTATCCGCTGCACAAGTTAGACAGTTTGAAGCCAGGACCATTACGACGGATGTCAAATTTTTCTGAAACTTAGAGCGCGTTTTCTTGTCCTGACTTGGAAAGAATCAGTACATTTTTGAGTGAACATAATGTTTGCAATAGTTGACCTCGGCATATTCATCAGTCGAGAAATGGGTCGTTATGGGCTACACTCAGGTGTCCAATAGACGTTTGCTTAAAGTTTGTCCAAGGCGAGTCACAGAGCAGGGGATAGCAATAGCTCCGAAACAGCTGGCTGGATAGGCTGTGGGGAATTCAGGAGTGGGAATTATTATTAATATTAAAACTTCACGCACGAGCCACCACTGACAGGTAGTGCAACGCAAATAAAGTACTTTGCAACACCGGGAAGCCTGAAACGCTGCTTAAGGAAATCCGACAAAAAGCCATTGACAGCTGTCTTGAACGCCTGTAGACCAACACGACCTAAAGCCGATGCCGGCAAAAAACTCCAAACCCCAACAGACCAGGGTACAAAGCACCGACCGAACTGATTAGTTCGACATCTAACATCCTCCAACGTGAAAGAGTGCGCGCCGACTGCAGCACGTGTTTCTCTCCTAAACACATTGAGTGCAGGGACAGAAGAAATACAACCAATGTCTCTCATTGTTGTACACCTTATATAACATAGAGTTCGGCAACCCTTCTCCAGTGGGACAAGTTGACCGAATTAATACCCGTGCACAGCCTACTGGCTGAACTAACAAGTCGGTCCAACAGACACAAGTGACTGTCAGCAGCTGAAGCCCAGACCGATGAGCAATACTCCAATACAGGCAGCAAAAAGCATAGAAGCACCTGTGGACAACATCACTGTCGCCAAACACAGAATTCATTTTACGCAGATGCAGTAACTGGAAGCACGTGACACCAGTCGCCTAATATGCGGCTCAATGGTAAGCTTCTCAGTAAAGACAACAGCAATAATCTCTAAGGAGCCAGACTTCTGAAGCAAGGTGTCGGCTATCTCCAGACATGGATTCTGCGGTACAAGTGTCCGAGACCCACTGATAATCCTCGACTTGGTCTTACTTGCATTCAGTCTCATACTTCAGGCCGAACACCATGCACTAATGCATGACAAATTCCTATTCAGAGACTGGGCGACAGCATTACGCATGCGCGGTGCAGGAATCACTGCTATCAAAAAAGAATCGTGGACAAAGTTGATCATTGTGTTTTCCAGCGAAGAGAACATATAACTGGTACGAATCTTTTTTTTTGGCCAGTGCATCTGCGGCCCAACCTCCTCAGGATGTGCGCTTGCCCTGATGAGCTCCAAATTTTTCTCGAGCCCCATTGGCGAGCACCGTGCGCCCAAGCGGCTCTGGGCCTGCACCAATACATTTCCTGTGCTCCCATGATGAATTTTAATCCCCCTGACACTGTTAATGCTATTTCAACATTAATAGCTGATGACACTTTGCAGAAGGGTAAAAGCTGAACGTGCTTAATTACCTCGCCATGGAGGTTATGTTTACGTCAACTTTATTTGTCTCTGTTTGGTACCAGGATAACTCAAAATGTTATGAACGGATCTTCACGAAATTTGCAAGGGATTGTTAGGTATGTTAGGAAGAAAAGATGATTAACTATTCGTGAAGATCTGTTCATTCGTTTGTTTGCCTGCCTCATTTTCCTTAGTTCTACAAATAAAAAAATATGAACGAATTTGTATGAAATTAGCATGAGTTGTCAGGCATACCATGAGGAGTAAATACCAAAGTTTTGTGAAGATCTGTATATTTGATTGTACGTTTGTCTCTGTGTTTAAGTTTATGCTTGCAAGCAAAATAATTCAAAACGGAATGGACGGATCTTTATAAAACTAATAGGGATTATTAGTAATGTTGAAAGACATTAATGATAAAATGTTGGTGATAATCGGTTGATCTGTTAATATGTTTGACTAATATTTGTCAGCAGCATAGCTGAAAAAATATGAACAAAACAAATACAGAGAGAAACATACTGACTGATCATCAGAAAAATTTGCTCATTTGCTTTTCGTAACATGGCCAAGAATTCCTGCAAATTTTTTGTAGATGCATTCATAACTGTAATAGAGTTTTATGATAATACCAAGAACTAATTAGCAGGCAAGCAAGGAAACGTCTGACACATCTTTGCCAAAAGTTAATCACGTGTTCCTACCCATATACTTAACATTTCCTGTAAATTTCATGAAGATCCTTCCATAACTTTTGAGCTTGGCGACAGAATGACGGATAAAGAGAATAATGGACAAGAAGATAGACAAAAGCAACAAAAGCATATCTTTCAAGGTGGTAACAAACGCGTGGAATAAAGGACGAATTATGAATTAGTGATAGGGTAAGTATTCGCATCCACAACTGTGGACCATCCGCACCTTTTTTGACATCCGCTCTCCATATGCTAAGATGGAAACATCCGAGATTGCTTTCGCATCTGCGGATGTCAGAACTGTAAAATCCGGTAAAGATCCGCAGCAAAGGAGGCGCGGATGTGCAGGTTTGTCACTGGACACTAGACTCATAGTGCTGAAAATTGCAAATTCTCATTTGGATTGAAATGTGTGCACGCGCTGTCCCTGTCAACGAAGCACCATCTACGTTTTCTTCCCAAGTGTTGTACAAATTACCGTCGTGAGAAGGGGTGTATGTGTGTGTTTGTGGTGGGGCGAATATCAGTATCTGTATCCGCGAAACATCCGCACCTCTTTTGAATAGCAGCATCAGCATCCGCGGATGTCAAGATGGTAATATCCGCAATTGTATCCGCGGATGTCAGAACGCTTGAAGATCCGCATCCGTAGATGTTTAAAACATGACATCCGACCCATTACTATTATGAATATAATATTGGTTGACTATGACCACAGATATAACCAATTGGGTAAATTTTTACTTTAGTGGGGTATACTTTTTTAAGGGCTCTCTTTGTTTACTCGATTCATTTTACTTAGATGCAAATTCCAAAAATTAAGTATTTTTTTCGGAAGGCTCTACTTTTCGAGGTAAAGGACTTTGAAGTTCTCATTGTTTTCCTATGGGAGAAAATACCCGGCGATGGCACCTAACCTAACCTCACCTAACTTAACCTAACTTAGGTTAGGTTAGGTAAGGTTAGGTTAAAAAACCTATTTAGAGATTTTCCATTTCACTGTGCCATCGCCGGGTGTTTTCTTCCATAGGAAAACAAATTAGGTAAGGTTTAAAGTCATATATCTTGAGAAGTAGAGCCGACCGATAAAAAGGACTTCATTTATGGAATCTGCATCGAAAAAGAGCCAATAAAATGACCGCCCCGGAAAATTATACCCCACTAAAGTAAAAATTTACCACCAAATATATTAACATATAACATACTGCATCCGATAATATGCAACATTAGAGCTAATTCGAAAGTTGCTTGTAAGATATGGAATGTTTCGCTTCTCTTATAGAATCTGTCTCATATTCTAAAGCTTCAATTGATAGGGGTTGCAAAGTTCTATGTCCTACGAGTACAATGGGTCAGGTGCATATTACAAGCAAGGTGTGGAATTAAGGCTGAAAAATAACTTAAAAGATTAAGCTGATAAAAAAGTGCTGGGAAAGATCTGAAAAAATCCCTCAGCGATTCCGTTCAATGGATATCCACGAATTCAACGAAAGACTTTGCATTAATTTTTATTGAAACATGTCGCAAGCATAGCAGTCTCTTTTAGAATCGCAAACTTTACTCGTTTTCCTTAGTTTTGTTTCCAATTTCATAAATAGCTCTAATTACAAAGCATGTCGTGTTATCGATCTTGCTCCCTTGTAGCACATAGAATAACTTAGAATAATTATTTAGACAGCGTCAGTAATCATTAGTGCCTTCAACTATGATGAATACCAAAATTTACCACGTCAAACCTCAGTGAAAAACATAATCTTAGTTGAGATTGAAAAATTCTTCAATTTTCCAGAGGACGGCATCGGCGATTATGGTACGATGGCAATATCGAGGGTGCGATGGCCATCGCGCTTGCAATGGAGAATGCAATACCATCGCTCCGTTGCCATCAATACCAAAAATCGCCAGTTTCTATCGGCGATGACCTACGATGAAATAACCGTCGACGATAGCCATCGTAGGGCGTCACAACTGGCGACCGACCACCGCATAACACAGTCTAAAAATAGAAAGATCGCAAGCCACACATCGAATAAAAACATCTCTTATAACCTCGCCTCGTGTGCCATTTTTACCCCAGTAATACTATTCCTACCTGATAAAAGGTTCGAAATGTGTTTCTTTTTCAAAAATACATATACTGTGTAAATTTTAGAACAACTGGTCCATAAATAAAAAAGGCTATCACAAGGTTATTTCCATTTAGACCCCCTCCTGCCCCCATTTGGGCCTTTTTTTGCGCGTTAGTGCCCATAACCCCATAATAATTTGGGACACAGTTTCCCACCATCTAAGTATCCTTTTTGGCAAAAAAATTTTGATAATTTTTACCAAAATTGCTGGGATATCCCCTTTACTGTTACGAAAAAAAAAGAAATGTTTCAAACTCGTAAGGCTATATTACTGTAGTTTTAGCCTTATTTCATTATTTCATCAGCACCGTAAGTACAACCGATGACGATGCCCATCGTATGCCATAGCCGATGGGATATTCAGCCATTTTATCGGACCAGTGCTTCCTCATAATACCATCGCCAATGGAGAAAATGGCCTTCGCCGATTGTTTGATACCATTCCATCGGACCATCGTCTGATCGCCATCGTCGATGGATTGGTTGCGATGTTCCATTTTGAAATCGTAGTTCATCCGATGGCGAAGGTCTTCACGCTATCGTCATCGTATAATCGGCGATGGCCATCGCGCCAGGCTCGGCAATTTTCTGAGTTGCTTTAGAAGCTTAGAGTTGACAGAACGCAGACAAACGTATATATCCAAAATCTGCGCTTCTGGGTTCTGGCAACAACAATTTGCTGCACGGATCTTGGTTTCTCGCTTATTGTTGTGCGCAATTTGGTGCTGTACTGTATTAGTAAACTATTTCAAACTTTCTCACAACAGATAATAGTTTTCTAAGGGGTAGTAACTATTTGTGACAAGAGGGATGAAAATTGGATGGTGTATTGTGAGCAGCGAACATTAGCTTACATTGAAAATTAGGCAGAAAAATTAATTTTGCGGACCTTTGGTGACCCGGACAAGATACGCGGCACAGAGCTGCAGTAGCGCGTAGCGGGAAACGTTGGAGTCCTGTTTGGGTCGCTCAGCCCCACGCCGCGTCGGTGCGCCGCATATCTTGTCAATCCAAACTAACTAAAGGTGTTTTGTGAAAATAATTCGAATTTTCAGATTTATGTAAAACTTACTTATCTACAGAGCTGAGATTGAATTTTTCGACAGATTCGGAGGTAAGTCGAATCTTCGCTTGATCTGACATTCAGAGCTCGGCATCTCCGATTATGGTACGATGTTACGATGGTTAAATCGATGGTACGATGGCCATCGCCATCGTACTTACGATGGAGAATGTAATGCCGTCGTTCCATCGCCATCGGATTGAAAAATCGCTAATTTTCATCGGCGATGACCTACGATGAAATAACCATCGGCGATGGCCATTGCAGGGCGTCACAATTATTGGCGATGACCATTGTATTAACACAGTCTAAAAATGCAAAAATTTCAAACCACAGACATCGATTATAAGCAGCATCTCATATAACTTCGGCCTGTGTGCGATATTTACACCAGTAATACTATTCTTACCTGACATAGGTGTGAAATGTAAAGCCCTGGTTATTTGGGTTAATTAAAGCCTGCTTTTACAAAGTTCTATTATTGTTTCCCTAGTAACTAATATGCTACAATTCTAATGACCTTTCAAAACCTAAAGAGTAAGTGTTATTGTTAGATCTGGGGAATGTATTAAAATAAACGGTCATATTCAAAAGAGGTTAGTAATGACATTTAGTATGTATGTTGAGATTTTTGCCTTTAAATTTCTCATTGTTTTTGTATGAGAGAAAACAAGATTTGCCATTACGACTAGCATGATATCGCTTCACACTGATTTTTTATACACATTTTTCGTAGGATATTTGCAGAACAAGTACTTTTTTGCCTAACCTTAATGAGTAAGATCAACGTTGTTACCGAAAAAAACTATTGCAAGGCTTCGTTCTTGATGCCTCGCCACGGCCGTAATGGCGCATCTTAAATTCTTTCACAAGAAACAATGACAATTTGAAAGTGAAATACCTCTAAAAGTAAGCATTTGCGATGGAAACGTTATTCATGAACAGTCTTAGAATGTCTTAATTCTACCTAAATATGTCAACAAAAACTGACCATTAAGTATATAACCACCATTACTGGTAAAACTATTGCACAACGCAAGAAACTAACACCACCACTGCCGGCAGTACAATACTGCATAATAGGCGTTCCAATAATGCGGGCCAGCTGGTCATGTTCAAAAAACGAATATAAAAAGAACTTCAAGGTTTCCGACGAAAACGTTATTCGCAAAAAAGATTTCTTAGAATGCGTTATTTTGCGCTTATATTTCATTAAAATAAGCTCCCGATTGCACAATTGGCTGAAGACTTAATAGGACGTGTTCGAACACGCGGACGATCGTCGCGCCTTTGTTGATCAACAGAAATAGATGTCAGCATGGCTGTATTGGCGAGCATGGCAGAGAAACAATTGGAACTTTATAGTCAAATATATCGAAAACTAAGCATCTGCGGGGAAAAAGTTATTCATGAAAAGCGCCACAAGCCTTATTTTCCGTAAATATGTCAACAAATATACTAAGTGTCATTACTGAACTCTTTTGAAAATTCACCAAATAATCTTTGTTACCCACTCAGTGCATTAATGTTACTAAATAAAAAAAAATGTTTCAAACTCTTAATTCTGTTTTTCTGCAGTTTAACCTCATTTCATTACTTCATCTGCATCGGAAGTACCTTCAACCGATGGCGAAACCCATCGCATGCCATCGCCGATGGGATGTTCCGCCATTTCATCGGGCCAGTTCTTACTCATAACACCATCGTCGATGGAGAAAATGGCCCTCGCCGACTGTTTGATACAATTTCCATCGGACCGTCGCTATCGCCAATGGATTCTTGCGATGTTCTATCGTAGTTTTACCGTTGGTGATGGTCTCCACACCATCGCCATCGTATAATCGGCGATGGCCATCTTGCCAGGCTCTGCTGACATTATAGAAGTAATGCTGCCTCTAGGGTAATTGTCCAATTGTTGAACTAACCCTATTTCCGAATTAACAGCCAGTGTTTGATAAGTTCGTGTAATAAACCTATCAAATACTGGCTGTTTGTTCGGAAGTAGGGTTAGTTCGGCAATTGGACAATTACCCTACCATCGTTAGGTTTAGAGATTACAGATTTTCACTGCTGGACAATAATTTTAGTTCTTTAACGTTATTTTTATTGAATATGGCATAAAAACATAAACGACTGAAACCAAAAAAATTTTAAATGCCAGTCCCATCAAGAACTCCTGACAGTTAAGCGCGGTTAGTTTGATGAAACGTAAGCATGTCTTGCAAAGGACAGAAATCATCAGCAAAAATCTAGTTAGGAATAAGTAGACAAATTCTAGGGTAAATGCTAGGAGATATTTTTGCACGATCAAGTAACATTCTTGCGCTGATTTTAATACTTCAGCAATATTGCACGGGTCGACATCATTACCCTGGATCACAAAATACATGACTGTCCGGCCATTGCGCTAAGTTTAATACATCAGCAATATTGCACGGGTCGACATCATTACCCTGGATCACAAGATACATGACTGTCCGGCCATTGCGCTAAGTTTAATACATCAGCAAAATTGCGCGGGTCGACATCATTACCCTGGATCACAAGATACATGACTGTCCGGCCATTGTGCTGAATTTAATACATCAGCAGCATTGCACGGGTTGACATCATTACCCTGGATCACAAGATACATGACTGTCCGGTCATTGCGCTGAATTTAATACATCAGCAGCATTGCACGGGTCGACATCATTTCCCTGGATCGCAAGATACATGACTGTCCGGTCATTGTGCTGATTTTAATACATCTGTAGCATTGCACGGGTCGACATCATTACCCTGGATCGCAAGATACATCACTGTCCGGTCATTGCCAGGGGAGCTGACAGTAAACTGATAAGAATTTCAATAAAAATATTTTGCAGTTGCCATCCTGCTCCCAAACGAAAATAAACTGTTTATGTAGACTCAAGGAATGCATCTAGCTGTTGAAAAGAATGTCGTGCATATGAGCATCGGTTAATGGCAAATTGCAAAACTTATTCTAGCCAATTTTAGGGCATCTTTGTGTCCTTAAATTCTATATCATCGTTCACAGTTGATAGCTAGCAGCAAATTTGTGTTTCTGGATCACAAACACTTTTCTTACATCATAGAGGACAGTTGATTTTTGTTTTCGGTCGCTCTGTTGACTGGAGAAGAGTTTATATACGTTTAATCAATTTGCCATCAGCCCCGGTTGCAAATTTGAGTGGGCAGTCAAGCATCGGGCGGTCTATCTTATGACCTAATCCTAATTTCATCAGTTTTAGTCGGCGGTTGACGTATAGTGAGCTTTCAATTCTTGGGCTGCAACAGTTTCAGCTCAATATCTCTCTATGTGATTCACATAGAGATATCGGTTCATCCCATTGCAGAAAATTGCCCAAGAAATAATAAGACTTTTTTCAAAATCAATTTTGACCATCTATGATTCTGTATTATATCATGTTAAATCCATCTACAACAGACGTTTAGGTATAAGGAGACCTTTTCATTCCGTTTGTGTCCATTCTGATATATTAACATATTTATTTCATTGCAGTTTTAATCTGAAACCAATTAGGAAAGAATCTTAAGAAACTGGAAAATAGCCCAATGAGTGGCAGCCTGTTCGAATGTTTCTTTTCGTCTTTGAAAGAGAGCCACAAAAGTGGCACAATAAAATAACTAGAGCACTCTGAGAGCGCATACCTCCGCCAAGTGAGCCAACGGTAGCAAAAATTCAAATTGGCTCTGAAACCATAATTTTCTTTGCATAAACTCCAAAATACAATCATTTGTGATTTTTTATATTAATAACAGCTTGTTCAATTTTTTTGAAGATCCGTTCATAACTTTTTGAGTTATGCTGTTAACAAACGTTATGACAAATATGAGTCAAACATACAAACGAACTAACCGATCTACACCAAAATTAGATTATTTATGTCGTTTATCATTACTAACAACACCTACAAATTTCATAAAGATCCATTCATTATTTTTTGAGTTATTGTGCTAACAAGCATAAAATTAAAAACAGTGACAAAGGAACAAACGGACCATCGCCAAAATTTGGTCATCTACTCTTTGTTATATACCTAACAACTCCTGTCAATTTCATCAAAATCCATCCATAACTTTTTGAATTATGGCATCGAGAAAAATGACGCAGACAAACAAACAAACAAACAAACGGATGGACATATCTTCACCAAAAGTTAATCATCTGTTCCTCCTAACATACCTAACAATCCCTGTAAATTTCATTCAAATCG
>LQNS02015106.1:22297043-22311058 GCA_001587735.2 Parhyale hawaiensis | reverse complement strand
CTAACTACCCAAAAAAAAAAAAAAAAAAAAAGAAAACGCGCCGGGGTGCATTGGCCGAAGGGGCGTATTATGGGACGCAATCTCCAACCCAGGTAAAAATCCTTAATTAATCAAGAAATTGGAATGTAATGTAGAGCAGGTGTGCCGTCAGTCGTTGGGTGGTTATTTTCTTTGGACCAATTTCAGCGAACAGGTGTTTGGCTTGCTGGACCATTCATTAAATGATGAGACTGAAACGACTTCTTGTAGTTAATTTGAAACACAGGAAATTTGGGACAGCATTGTATATCTTGTGCAGAGTTGAAATTTGTAAATTTGAGTGAAAATGTTCTGTGTTATTAAAACTAGAAGCTGACCAGTTTCTTATGAAAATATACTCTTTTCTACGATATAAAATGCGAAAGTTTCGACAACCAAGGTCATTCTCAACATCTAGAAAGATAATACTACTCAAATCACGGGGACTCATTGTTCAAGTTTTGATGTCGTCCCTACAGTTCACGTAATCATGAAATTGTGCGGGTCATGAGTTGTACTGAATTGTTGAGCTAATTCTCTACTGGTGAACTTTGGATTGGCCTTTACTGCATCTTGAAGTTTTTTATCACCTGTATTGGGTCACCCTGGACGTAGTCGATCCTCGACAATCAAATCTATCTGATGAAGCTGATGATTATTCATGCATTGAAAAGTCAGCAAATCCGCCGTTCGAGTTGGCAAGCATTGAAAACATTGCTATCACAGAAAGCACAAATGTAGTATATTGCACTTTAAGTGGAGCTGAAGTGCAGTCGTACTCACAGAGCAGCACCTCACTGCTATCCATTCCTTGAGAAATGAACCAATCAAAGCTATCTAATGCAGCTGATGATTATTTCTGGAAAGTAATTGAGACATTAACACACATTTTTATTAAAATGAATAGTTCAGAGACTTTTAACAGAATGCCGAGGCAATTACAAAACAAAAACTGCATTACCTTCTTACGTCGCCCGACCCAGAGCTTTACCTGCGATCGCAGGGGAGAATGAAAGAAGGGACACGAAGTATGCTGCTAGAAACGTGTAAACCTTGCACGAAGGTCATCGTACTTTCGATCAACGCGTGTGGGTTACTGCAAGTTGGGAAAAAAGAGGAAGAACTAAGAAAAATATCAATATGAGCATGAAATGGAAGCAAATCGAAAAGGATCAACATTTCTCGAAGAGATAACTAAAATGGCAAAATCTATGAGGCCTCTGAAGGAGCATAGAATGAGCGAGCCTCTGACTCAGTTAAACTAATAGCCTCTGACTCATGTTACATGCTCCATCATGGGTTACATGCTCCATCATGGGTTACATGCTCCATCATGGGTTACATGCTCCATCATGGGTTACATGCTCCATCATGGGTTACATGCTCCATCATGGGTTACATGCTCCATCATGGGTTACAGGCAATTACTACCGCAGGAAAATATTAATCACAAACACATACGAAACAGCTACAGTGCGCTGAATAATTAGTATGCTACACTAACCTTTGAAGTCATGATTGGCAATGCCTACTAGTTTTCAAAATCAGGCCATTCGTTCAGTCATCACTTGTCTGAAGAAATACTACTGTTATGCTACTACTACTACTACTGTGTGCACAACAAAAGCCTGTACAAATGCTATAAAAACTGTACTAATAAATACTACAAAAATGGCATAAGTCGTGCCTTTTCTGAACCTGTCGCTGGTTAGAAGCCATATGCACTATTATAATGAAAGGTACTGAATCGCACAATAGATGTACCCATCACTAGGTTGTACAAATACCGCTCAAATGATGTATAACTCTTAGTCTTCATACACCTCCTTTTAGTCTGTGCAAGCACCACGAAGTTTGTGTGCTCATGTAAGGGGTGCCAAACAATGATCGCTATTTCACAGAGTAGACGAGAGTCGCTTAGGCTCTCGAAAGCTTGGTCAATTAAACTCTCGTTCAGAAGGCGTCTTACGACTACTCCTCTCAAATAGGGAACCTGAACGTCCTCTATTCCAATCAATAGAGTAGACAAAGCTTGGTGGGAAAAAATTATGGAACCGATAGGTAGAGCCATTTTTTTGGGACTTATACATCTACAAGCTCAATATTCAGGGTTCCCACCAGCTTGCAAACGAGCAGAGCAAGATGACAGCAGTGATTCCAAGAGCTCTGTATTCAACTCAATTTCTCGAAGAACGGCTCTGATGTCCACCTTCAAAGCACGACAGATAATGTGGGCGATGAAGCATCGTGGACATTGTTGGAATTTTCAGAATATTGCGAGAGACGATTCTGGCAGAGCGCGTCATTCCTCTTCTTCAAGACTCAGAGTATTCTGGACGTCACTCAGGTTATTTTCCTGTATAGGACAATGCACTGTGGATAACAGCGCTTCGAATCCAGAAGCTTCTAAAGGACAGTAACCATTTATTTAGGAATGAAGAGTTCTCCAGGTCTTAATGTCTATGTGAAAACGTTCGATCCATCTTGAAGGACATGGTTGGAAAGAGGTTGCTATGCGAGCCTCAAGTAATTCGATTTAGCGGTACCAGAAGGGAAGAGCACATCACTGCTGTTATTTAAGAACTGGAGCTTGACACGGACCTTTTTTAAGCACTTTTGTTTATCTACCCTACTAGTTTTCAAGCTGAAGGTGATGTATGTAAAAAGAAGGTACACTGAATATGAGCTTGTAAAAGTAACCCGGCAAGAAATTGTGCTACATATGTGTATTTTGTTTTTTCCTATCGTCTATTGTGCACTCGGCTAAGAGGGCTATCATTAGCTGTTTGGCACCTCATAGATTGATTCATTTTCTTTACCCCATCGCTTTTCTATACGATTAATGACATACAAACGCAACATTTCAGTGAACATCGCTACTCGAGTGCACCGAACGGATTTACTTCAGACCTGCTTGACGAATTGTTTGACTGGAAACATCAATGAAACCTCTACAACAGAAATGCAGAATTTTGAAAAAAATATGTTCTATCGGTTTCCTCGGTTCCCAAACGTAAAATTTCAATTTATGAATAATTTCGTTTCATCGATCACGCAGAGCGCCACTATGTACAGCGTATGCAATATAAGTTTCATTTATTTTTCTGATCCAATGACTTTCACAGCCCAATTGATGCAATTGTGTCTCCTTCAACTCAGATTCTTTCACTGCTACGATAATTTAAAGATATTCCTAGCTATTCCCAACTTAATTGCAGGGAGTTTGACTCAGGTAGTTCAAATAGTGCAATTCCTTCGTGCACAGCTAGCACCTAGAATGAGCAGCTGAACCTTCACTCAATTCATTGGCTCCCATCAAATTGAAGTACACAACAAGCGTTATGTCACAACTCAATTTAGCGGGCTACAAATTTGCATTGAGATGGCACTTCTGAAACGTTTTCAATCGCGCTGCCTCAGGTACACCATAACGGTGGCTTTAGAACCTTTAGGGGAAGACTGGACTACCGTTTGAAGCGACTAAACGCTGACCATATCGGGTCGTCAAATGACACACGTTTACGGTCTTAAATTGTATAGTGTTGGAAGGTAGAGTTCTTATGGACGGACGGATCAGCCGCGCCGTCCTCCTCACGCTGCACACTTCCTAACCTGAACACTGGCGACCCAACGGCTCAGCGGACGCCAGGTCAGGCGCGGCTGAACCCCACTTCACCGCAAGCAGATAATAAACAAAACGGGACGTCAGCTTCATTAAACGTCAGACATAGACTATGCATGAACTGTGAATGTAAGATATCCTGTAATTTGCTCCCACCGTAGTTTTTTGGTCAGCAGTATCTTGTAATTTGCAATCAATGTTTGTCATAGAAAGTTATCCACTTTTATAACTGGTCGAAACAAGCACCAATTCTTAGAAGGGCGGAAAAGAAACTGGTTCTCTGGGCGATCCAGTGTCGCGGTTGTTAAAATGTAGCTGACGAAACTATGTGCAGGATACATGCATGAACGAGGTGGTATTAGCAGAACGTCATTGTGGCATGCAGACATGAACAGTGAAATAAACTGCACCAGAGACATATAATAGGTTCACTAGAAAAAAATCATACACAGAAAGCGGTATGTTTTCTGTATTTGTCTTGAAATGAGCATTTAAGCGGCCTCCTCTTTATTACTACCTTATTCAATTTAAGTATTAACATAACGTGCTTTAGGTGTACCTACAACTACGTACACTGTCCTTCACAAGCAGTGACACCTTGCAGAGCATTCCGTAATAATAATATCTAACAAGGTGGGCATGACTGTGGGGCGGCCGGATGGTTATGCTCACCGCATGACGTTTGCACCATCACACATATCAGGACTGAACTTTTATCTAGTTTTTTACATTTCATTTCAGTGATTTTGAAATATGGCTGCCATTTAAGTACTAAACATTTAAGCCTTATAAGAGGGACCTGAAATATCCATAGCTAAAATTCGCTATAAGGGCAGGCCTTAACTATGCGCCTCACGTAGTACTGGCGAGTGTCAACTTTTCTCTACGTCTCAAACAATATTACTATTCACATAGGACGTCTGATTTTCGTCCGTTGGATTATGTTTAATTTCATGCCTATATCATTAAAGGCACGATACATCCAGAATATTTCCCATATCTGCTATATGAAAATTATACAGGCGTAATAGGGACCTCTATATTTCAATCGAGAATACATTCATCATTTTATGTGTCTGATGTGCCAAGAATTTAGTAGATTCATAGGGAATACTCATTTGAACGAAGTTGTCGCATGGGGTAAATCGAAAAAAAATACAATCGTCTTTTCAAGATGTCTGCCCAAAGTCAGGTTGCCAAGTCCCCTAAGTCACGGCGGCTCCTCTCTTCACTCCAGGAGACAGCACAGCTTTAGTATAAGCGTCGCCGTGTGTTGCAGATCCGATGTCTAGAACGTTAGAAAACCTATGATTGCCAAGCCATGGGACGATCTGTGGTGCTCCACTACACGATATCGAGAGCAGCGTGATGGAGAAGAGCACGCGCGTGCTCGATAACGAAGGTTTCAAGGCGATATTTGTGGACGTCCATGAAATATTAAAGAAATCGCGGCCAGATCAAGGCATCAGTAGGGATTTGAGTTAAGGCGCAGCTTTTGGCCATTTATGAATTTGGTTCCTAAGAATCAGTGAACTAGCGCACCAGATGTGAAAAATACCTGTGTACCTCTCTGGTCCTGTGGATAAGTGAAATATATTGCTGTGGACAGAGATGTGTCGTATAAAGATAGCAACCAAATTCGGTATGAAATGCCTTCAGCCCTTGGCTTGCCGAG
Organism: Parhyale hawaiensis; assembly: GCA_001587735.2. Taxonomy (NCBI): domain Eukaryota; kingdom Metazoa; phylum Arthropoda; class Malacostraca; order Amphipoda; family Hyalidae; genus Parhyale; species Parhyale hawaiensis. The sequence goes on along the minus strand of LQNS02015106.1, from coordinate 22,305,743 downwards.
ACCAGTACATCTCGAATTTATGAACGCTTCTCTTGACCAGACATAAAATACACTGAAGACAAATACAGCAAATTGAAAGCTAGTAATTCATATAAAAAGCTACTTGTTTTTATTGGCTGCATTGTAGTTTCTGGTTCTTGTTCTGCTATACGGTATGTTTCCTTCGACACCGCATCTTCATTGAGATGTACTAATCAAAAGAACACAGACATCGCACATATGTAGACCAACGCGGTGCCCTATTTAGCTTTGCATTTTTTCGGATGAGGTCCAGTAGTCACTATGCACGTCACTCGTCGTTTCGGAAGTGTCGTTGCTGAATTCCGTGACCAAGTTAAGACCCAGCATCAAGTAATCTCCACATTACACATGACTGTTTCAACTTGATAAAAAGGTAAAGTCAACTTTAACTGCACCCTCCACTGGTAAACCGACACTCACTGGTTCGTGCGGCAGATATAGGCCAACTGGCCCTAGAGAAGTAAATGCAGCTACTACCGACGACGGGTCGCTAAGAACTATGACGCCAAAACGGAAGGTTCTACGACCCGCCGCCCTCCTACCCTAAGGTAGCTACCTCCACGATAGCTATACGCGCAAACAGATTTATTGATTCAGCTCAAAGCGTCTTGCACAAAGATTTCTCGCTTAGAGTGGGGATCGTTCCCGGGACTCTTTGCACAACTGTGCAGCACGCAGTGTCCGCTGCTACCGTGGCTTATTTGGAGCTTTTACCTAGTAGGACTACATTAAGTTTACAAAACATAATAATAACTTCACCAATAGCGCACTTTTATGTTTGACTGGAAATATGATCGAATAGCTTAGTGCCCCTCAGAATAATACTCTTTGAATGCGTTTGGTTCTCGTCATATATAAGGTTACGTTCACTAAAAGCTCGCGTAAGGCGAATTTGCATAGATCGCTTTCATATTTGCGTTATATATAGGGTTTCGTTCCATGGCCATTTTTTGTCCTCCTAGATGGTAAATCTGACATTTTTTCTTAATAGTCCTGCTCTAAAGCAAGCTAAAATACAACAATTATTGGTATGTTGCAAGAATGTGTAATAAACGCTATACACAAAAACACTAGATACCCTGTTATGGCAAATACGTACTCTGAGCTCGCAGGGCAAGTGTGGATCAAATGGACAGAGTTCAAATGATTTCCTGTGCCTGTCTGGTGAAGCAACATAAAAGTGGTCAGCTGCTTATATTCTAATTGACTTTATCTTCGATGAGACAGCCAGAAATTAATTTGCTAGCGACATCTGTTAAGCATTGACTTGGCGGCTGACATTTGAAACTTGGTTGTTACGTAGGCACCTGGCTTTAGTAAATCTTTTAGTGTACACAAAGTTGTGCGAAGGTTACGCCGAGCAATTCAGTCATGTTGAAATATGAAGTTAAGGCGATATACCAATGTGGGGCCCGGCCACTAGTCGCTTCATGCTTCCTTTGAACTAGCAAATTCCACAATATAGATTGGGCCTCAGCTTCTGTACGATATATTATACGGAATAAATTCAACATAAACTATTGCGTATTTTTCCAAACGGTGGGTAAAAATTTCATACGCTAATAGATGGCAGTCAAAATACAGGATCTGAGGATCGTCAACATGATAATATTCCCTAGTCAAGTCTGTCATCACAGACTTGACTTGAGGCTCAAGAGAAAGTGACGAGGGACACGTGAGGAAGTTGGGAGACCGATGTGGGGGTAACAGGTAGGGAACGCGAGGACCAGAAAGAGAGGATATTAGTCGCAGGAGGAAAATTGCGATGATGAGAATGTTCATCAGTAAAGGCTGATACACATGAGGAGCTGGGTAGTCTTTGTTACACAGTGAAGCAACGAAATGCATTTTTAGTGGTGACAAGGCAACGGAAGACCTAAAGGAAAACCCCCAGCATAGCACAACCTCACGGGACAACATTATGGTAGGCATTGAGCAGTTTATACCCCGAACAGACGTTACCCCAGGGCACGGACACCTGCCAGACTGTTGCCTATATATTCTTGCTTTCGCTTGCTATAGTAGGTTGTAAAAAATATTTAAATCCTTGTTATAGAATATACATCACACATAATTAGGTTTTACATTCTTACAACACTGTTACAGTTTTCTGTGTTGCTATTTTGAGTACGAAAACTGTCCTATTCTTTCTCAACTGGCAAGGTCAACTGGCAAGTGTCAGTCTCACCTCAGTTACTGCCTAATTTCGCCACACTGCTGCCGCACTTGTGTGGGGAAATTCAAGCTTAGTTGTGAAGGTAAAGTCCGCTGGAACTCCGCCGACACTGGTCAGTGCTGCAGATAAAATAACCGCCAGGCGGCAGAGGTGTACGCAGCTGCGTCAGAAGATGGAAGGCTCAATGACAACCGCAGCCCTCGACCGCGCCCATTGCTTGTTTGGATAGTTCCCTCGCAGTAAACTATGACGTCAGAAATGTTGACTACTCAGGCGCAAACTTGAAAGAAATTCATCTCTCTGACTGGGAAACGAACCTCGAGCCTTGAGCAACAAGCGCAGGGCTCTCAGCATTCTGTCACTGCGAATATAAGACAACTATCGAAGTCTCACCTCTCAAAGCTAGCCAGTTTATTCTCGTGTATGTGATTATTTTATTCATATTGGCGCTCCTGTTTTTTCTAGAATATGTAATATTTTATCTTAACTGCTTTCTTTCCATTTATGCTTTGCCGCAACAAAGGGATTAGATAATGCGTTGATGTAATAGCTAGCTGTATGTCGCTCTCATGCAGGTACAGTGCGACAGAGCAGGTTGTCTTTGCATTCCAAAAATAGGTAAGGATCAGTAATTTTGATTTATATTTCAACAATGTACGGTAACGTTGTACATCTTGTCAGACATTTTACTAGCTGCAATTTTTCTATTCATTTAGTAGACAGGTAAGACGTTTACTGTAGCTTCAAGCACATTTTCTATCAGTTAGTGTACGATTATGACACTTATTGTTTAAAAATATAACATATTTCAATATTGCACTCGTGTTGCCTTAGTTTTGCTGCTTTCATGGGTTTGCTAGTTTACATCAATTTTCTGGAACGTATTCTGCATGAACCTAATGAGCTTCAGTTTCAGTGGTAGGAGTTGCCAGTAACTCTGCCTACACAGATGAACGTCCAGCAACTATTGCTTATATCTGGGTAGGGGCGGCAGTATGGTGCCTCAGCACCTTGGGAGACGTGACTGCATTACTGCTTCAGTTAATAAATTTTCATCGTGAGGCCACTGCAGAGAAGTAGCAGTTGCCACATTATGACGCTCTAAATTAGCAGCGTGTGGTTGCCTCATTGCTGCATGCAAGCCATGGTGTGGTCTGGAGCTTTTACTGCTCATATAAAGCAACTTCCTGAGACCCATGCAAGGCTCCAGGCTATGCATATTATGCCACGGATGGTCTAGTGCATACAGCAGCCACTTTCCAACACTACACCACAAGAGACAACAGCATATTAACCTTATAACACAGACCGCTTACGGTGCCTGCTGACACTGCCTCATGGCAGAAATGGTTTGGGGGGGGGGGTGGAGTAGAGTGTTCACAACTACATGCAACGACAGCAACGAACGTTAGTACAAGATATTAACCTTGGCAAATTATTATTTTTTTTTATTTATAGTGCTATACTCTTACCGTTAGTTACGTCCCCCTCCCCACAGAGTTTACTGAAAGTAAAGAAATTAAGAACAGGCGCAGTTCGGTAAAGCAACATACGGGACACGTGCACGAAGAATAACGCGAGTAGCAACAGCTACGTAAAGAAAAGGAAGCGAATCAAAAATCAGCAGTATGAGTACGAAAGTAAACAACCCAGTCTGGAGGCATAGGATGGGTCATAGACCATAGGGCTTGGGAAGTTTAGGTTCACTCATGCTATGTTATGGGGAGCAGCACCCCTAAGAGGATTGTGCAGGTTATCTTAGCCATTATCTATAGGCCTTCGACGTTTGTCTTTCGTGCCTACTTTTTTATCTTAAAATTTTGTACTCCTATTGATGATGCTTTATTGTGTCTTTCCTCTTCTTACCAAACTTGCTGTTTCCATTCACGTTGATCCTGTGTGGATACACCTTCATGCATGGGTTCTACGTTTCTATCGACCTGCCATATGTCCCTTCTTTCTTTCTCAGTTAGATCATCTTAGTTGTGGAAACGGAGGTTTAAATTCAATAATGAAATTTGAAAGTAAACAACCATTCCCGAAGGCCTGTAGCCCTAAGTACCGAAACGATCACATACTGCATGTAACTAGAGCACTCTGAGAGCGCATACCTCCGCCAAGTGAGCCAACGGTAGCAAAAATTCAAATTGGCTCTGAAACCATAATTTTCTTTGCATAAACTCCAAAATCTGATCATTTGTNATTTTTTTGAAGATCCGTTCATAACTTTTTGAGTTATACTGTTAACAAACGTTATGACAAATATGAGTTAAACATACAAACGAACCAACCGATCTGCACCAAAATTTGATCATTCATGTCTTTTACCATTACTAACAACTCCTATGAATTTCATAAAGATCCATTCATTATTTTTTGGGTTATTGTGCTAAAAAGCATAAAATTAAAAACATGGACAAACGAACGAACGAACAAACGGATCATTACCAAAATTTGATAATCTACTCTTCGTTATATACCTAACAACTCATGTTAAATTCATCAAAATTCATTCATAACTTTTTGAGTTATGGCATCAAGAAAAATGACGCAGACAAACAAACAAACAAACGAATGGACATATCTTCACCAAAAGTTAATCATCTGTTCCTCCCAACATACCTAACAATCCCTGTGAATTTCATCCAAATCGGTTCATAACTTTTTGAGTTATCCTGGTGACAGACAAATAGACAAATAGGCAGACAGACAGGCAGACAAACACGACGAAAACATAACCTCCTTGGCGGAGGTAAAAATGCCGGACTGATATCGTATCAGAATTCTAAGGACAGTTTATTATTGTAAAAAGTGTACAAAATGAATGCTGACGACCACCGTGGAATACTTGGAATACTTATAGTGCGGTGCAATGCATGGAATGTCATGAGTACGGCACCGGACGGTGGATGACAATAAACACAGCAAACTGCATGGACAACTGAAAAAGCGCAATTGCAGCGTGTGAAATAAAGAGATGGTGTGCAGCAATTGTAGTGCGAAATGTTTAGAATATGAGGACAGGATGAGTATTTCCCAAAAAGTTTGGAAAGATACATAGTATTCATGATTCATCAGTGGAATATTAAGGTCAGCAAGTCTCCGCAACACTTTACGGCTAAAGTTAATTTTTTTGAATTTAACTTTTATACGCCGCATAAAATGGAAGATAAAAGTAGATGTCCGTATGTTTGTACTCTTGAACGATAGCTGTTACGCACGCGAACCTCTGTCCCAAATACTTGAATTGTTGTCATAGTAACATTGGGTTTGCAAAACTATATGCATCCATTGGTCTTCTGGGTTCTTTCGACATCCCTGCATAAGCTGTAAATAGCGAGTTTCAGTGCTTTATTGACCGTAAAAGTACATTTTCCAAGACACGTGCCAGCTCTTTACTTGTAGTTTCTGCTTGCAATTTTTTAAACTTAACAGTGTTGGTTCGTACCTTTTTTGCTGAAGTGTCCAAGGTCTGTAATTAATGGTCAAGTGTTGCACCAAGAGTTTCATATCGTGGGATGCTTTTGGACTAAGAATGAGTTTTCCCTCTGAACGATCGAGAAACAAATCTATCAGTTTTATCCAGCGTAAACGAGCCTCTTCCGGATAGTCAGTATTGCCGTCAACAATCCTCATTTTATTAAGCTTCCGTATACGGAATCAGTTATCTATAGTTATTTTCTGTAACAAAATGTTCAGCCCATTTCAATCACTAATTTCACACTTCATGATAAAAACAAGCTACCTTTGCAATCTGTGTGCGTCTCTCGCGTATTAATACTGTTCACTGGTGCATCACGGTGCGCGGGTTCCACCAGCTATATATGTATACTCTATATAGTACCTCTATGACCAGACATTAGTACCAGCGAGACTAACGAGACCAGTCAAAATTTTGCAGTTAATAAATTTTTTATGTTCGAAAATATATAGCAAACCTAATTTTAATTTGACGTTACGCTGTGTTTCTAATTTAGCCCTCTTAGCAAAACTCACGCCCGGCAGTTAACACGGACGAACTCCGTCGAACAAAATGGTTTCCGTCTACCCTGAAATGCCTCGCCTTATCTAACTCACGTCGTCATTCGTAAAGCACGATATATAACTTAAAGTATGTCGTTTAACCTAACTCGCCTCAGTTAACTTGACCCACCACAAATTAACCATGGAAGTTGGAATAGGATGACGCAGAGAAACACAGGTTCTTAGTTGTGAAGCCGTAAAACTTCACTGGGGCAAAGTTCTTCCTCCTATGCTGCAAAAGATAATGGGCTGTAACTATAACAGAGTTTGGTGTATACATTCTTTGCGTAAGGTTATTAATCTCACTGAGTATGGTTGTTGAATATTAATCTTCAATTTTCTATTGGAAAGATTCATTTCTAGTCCTTATAATTCAGCAGTATTCTAAAAATGATAGTCACAACACAAAAGAGTTCTTCACTCTAATTGTGTATCTTTGTACTCTGAGTTTACATGCGAATCCCGGTAACATGAGGCCATCAATGGATTTGCTCGTGTATTTCCAGTATGTCCTAGAGATTCTGCTAAGATGCTATTATTTGGTAGTCTCATTCTTCGGAAGTTCTTCTCGCATTGTACTGTATTCATATTTACCCGCCTTGCATAAGCTCTCTTTCTCAAAGTTTGCAAGTAATTTAGCCTTTCGTTATTTAACACAAATCTGTTTACTTCTTCATTTGTATATCCTATATTTTCAAAGCACTGTTTCTGGACACGCTGAAATTCTACCGTAGCCTATTATGTGTCTATTTTACTGGATGTGATAGCTTTTCAATAAGATATAGCAGACTGGCCTAGTATTTTCAATAAAAGATTTTTTTTACATAAATGTCATTTTTCCTGATGTTTTCTTAAATCCCTAAACCTAGTTCATATTGGCGACTTTTGCGCAGTAAAAGCCTCCGTCGTTCGGTACAAATATGTTTCAAAGGCTATAATTAGATTTCATACTGGACTGTGCGTACGTACGTGTGGACGATGAGTTGCTACTGTGTAGAGCGTTCTCCTTCATAGATTTACATAATAACTGTAGATTTATAACGTAAATTATTTGTAGTTATGAGTGTAATTCTATAAACTACCTGTACTTTTAATTACCATGTTGTGTACGCCGAACTTCATGAATAAAAAGTTGAGCTGCAACCTGTCGTCGACAAGCGGAGTAATGGCAGCGTGTAATAAATCTGTTACAATACGGAAGGTCAGTGGTATTGATGTTCTGCATACTCTCCAATACAACGGCAGAAAAAATAATCAGATATACATATTAATAAATCTCCCATTGTCAATGAAGTGTCTTTATAGGCATCTTGCTGCTTTCGTTTACATCTTCTCTGACTTGCTTCTTCATTTTCTTCATTGATCCTCTGTCGTGCTCTCATCCTTAGGTCTTCTATATCGATAGGCAGAAGTAACATCTTGAGTAAAACACGCCAATGAACTTGAATGCAGCGCCAATCAGGTTAGCTTATATATAATATTGGCGCTCCGTAGCAATGATACCGGTGATACGGTCTTTCCAACTCAAATATCTGCTTCATTTGAAGTTCCGAAAATTTTGGCCTTTGAAGAGAAAACTGCTTCGTCAAATTAGACAAAAGCAGTAAGCTAGAAGAAATAACTGTCTACAGCCCGAGAAAATTCGTCACCTCCAGAGCGTTTCGTTGACCATCTGCCGAATTTATACGTCGTGACATGAGAGAAAAAAGTTATAAAATCGTACTCCAGTAGCTGAATGCATATTGTTCCCGATGACAAGAAGTGTTCCAAGCGAGAAGTGTCTTCAGATAAAGGAATAAGGATCAACCTCCACCATCACCATTAACTTCGCTAAGAGAAGCTTAAATCGATCCACATGAAAACGCAGCTTGGCTATAAAATCTGCAACCTGGTCTATTTTTCGCCAATCTATTTCGTTAAGAGCGTGACACGAAAGACAGCTACATATAGATATATAAACAAACACACGACGGTGTTTATTATATAGTGATGTGAAAACAGTGAAAATGGGTAGGTATGATACCCTTAAAATGGACATTATGTCTTAACTTCGAAAGCAACTAAAGTTTTTTCACGGATGAAAGTCACAATTTGCTGAAGCTCGTCCCAACTAACATCACAGCGCCTATAAGTTGCATTTTCCCTTCTCGATAACACCGAAAGCGTAACGTACCGACGAATGAATGGCTGGAACCACAAACAGAATAATGTTAAGACTAGGGTGCTCAGCCGTCAAAAATAACGGCAAAGACTGCGTGGGGGCTTTGGTGTTCATACCTCGGATTAAGTATAGAGGGCAACGACATAACCAAAGTTCTGCAAATCAGCTTGTGAGCCATTTTATGTTAAGAGCTCAAGGAGCTTCAATAGAGAAGGAGGGAGCTTTGTGGCCCAGTTACTGACTTGCCAGCGAGTCCACCAGATCTCTTATGGCTGAGACGTTCATTGGTGGAAAAGACTGGGGAGCACTGAGTTTCACG
>LQNS02015106.1:22281579-22296570 GCA_001587735.2 Parhyale hawaiensis | reverse complement strand
ACCAGCTTATGATGAAAGTAACAGGTTGAGCAGTGGGATATCAATCTTCAGACACGATTGTCTTGCAAAAATATTGAAGAACTGCCTGTCTGTATCTTCCTTAACTGTATGTGCTGACCACTGCCACCACTGCCACTTCAGCCAGTTTAAGATCTGCAAACGCCAGTTTCAGTCACGTGACAAAGCCATGTGTTTACTCGCCCAGGGAAGGCTTGCGCGTACTCCTCCCATTGAAGCTTCTTGGTAAGAGCTGGCTGACACACTTGCTGGCTGGCTGGAATGGGTGGCGTAGATGCAAGCTGCGATTTCTTTTAGTTGTAGACTCGGGCTCTTCTTCTTTTTCATTAGTAGCAAATACCGTCCATGCGAGAAAAATTCCATATTTTCAGTTTTCGGTGCACTGGAGCTAAATGGCCTTCGGTATCCAGGTTACAACGCTACATAAATATTCACCCCTTTCTCATTCCTGAATGATAAAATTGTTAGTTAGAAGTTGTTGCCAGCCCACTCACGTTTGTTCAAATGGCTGCTGATCTAAAGTGGCTTCGAGAACAGAGCTCATCAGGACGCAGCTGCTGAATGCTGCTGTGACAAAGCCACTGCTATCTCGTTTTTGGTCCCACTGCCGAGGACTTATGTCGTCTCCCCTACAGTTACTCTGAGGTCCATATTCTTAGGACTTAGTTAGGGCAAGAAAATGCGTTCTCAGTTTCCAGATAAGGATATAAAAATTTGATAACGTCTAATTCAAAGTGATGGTCTTCGCTATAAACTAACTAACATGCACAAGCGATGGTAAAGTATACTTTTACCATGCAGGGGCCAAGCAATGGGCCTTAATGCAGTGTAGCTTATAATGATGGTAATACTTGATTTTTGTAACTAATGAACTTTTAGTAATAACAGCGTCACTATGCGCATCAAAGAAAACATATTTATTTATTAACCTTTTCCCTCATAAATTAAACTGCATGTGTCATAAGAATACCACTTTTGCAATGTTGGACATAGACCCAAGGAGCTTTAATTGGGAGGAGGGAGCCCTGCCGCTTCAGGTTTGCCCAGCCAGGGTTCCAACCATTCCGGAGTGGCTGTGACGCGTTCATGAAAGTGTCTCTGGCACCCGGCGACTGTAACGAACGGACACACGTTATTCTCAATGGTGAAAGTGACGCGGGAGAAACAAACAAACAAACAAACGAACATACTGATGTACCAACATACGATTGGTGCATACAGCGTATAGCAGCAGCCACACCGGAAACTTGAGCTTCACTAACGAGGATGCTGGCTCCCTCCTTTCTACTTAATGTCCTTGCACAAACCTCGCAGTGAGAGAAAGAGTTAAGGAGGCAGTGCAAGTGCCAAATTTATCGTCAGTTCAATTTTCCAACAGAACTCAGAAGGTCAGTTCTTATGCAGCAACATAGCACTGTCCTCACTAGCCTGATTCTTATTAGCTGGAGAATCTATGATATCAATCTGCTTGAGGCTCCATATGTCAGTCCATGTGTCTGCAAGTAACACTTTTCACTATTAGATAGGAGAAAATTCAACTGCAAGAAGCTTTGATTTTCGTTTCAAGGAAGTTCAACCATAGCTGTCTTGTTTTCCGCTTCTTGAAAAAATTTCAATTTCGAAGCAAAGACATGAAGATCAGTTCACCCATATCATTTCTACCGCTCTTCATTTTTTTACAGCATGCTATGTTCGGTTGGCTTGTGGCTCACGACATTCTTAATCGACTCAGATGCGTATCCAGGATACGGTGTAGGAGAACAGACCGGGTAGTGTTGAACATATTGGCTTTGAAGTATTCGTTCAAGCGAATGTGGGATATATAAGGATGTACAATGACATCTTGAGGCAGAAGGTTAGGCTGCTCTGACTGAAGAATTTCGCAGAGTCAGTTGCACTTTGCTGTACAGCTGTCGCACCTAACAAAGCAGGAAAATAATGGGCTCATGATCAATATCGACGGGCCCCGTAGAAGTGTGTGAAATCGGACACGCTGACAAAAAATTGAAACGTAAAGGAAAATGAACAGTTAAATTATCTATAAACTGTAAAAAAACCGAGGTTAGGAAAGGAATGCATATCTATAGGAAAACAATGCAAGAAGTACCCTTGTATGCGACATTCACAGGTCAAATCAGAATACTAAGGGAGGCTAGACGGTGTAGACGGGGCTCGTCAGGAGGAGTTTAGATTAGACGGGGTAGGCTAAATTGAAGGAGCGCTACCGTACGTGAAACGTAAGCAAATGAAAACCTCAATTATCCGTGGAAATTCTACGCTAGTAATATTCATGTTGGTACCCAAACAAGAAAGCTAAAACTGAAAGTTAGACAGTAGTAGAAATTAAATAAAACAGCTACATCCGAGCCACAGATTGGTAAATAGGAAATTCTGAAGTTAATTTCTGACGTCAGCTCTGCAGGGACGGTCTCATCTCCTTTGAAGATATTTTTATCGAATACAGAAGACTAAGGAGAATGGATAAAGAGAAAGCAACAGTGTACCACTGAAGCAACTTAGTTGGTACGGAAAAAAAAAAAATAAATACGACAGGCACCTGGAGCCAAAGGCGATTTAAAGAAAATTTTTATTCGTTTCCAAAGCTCAAGAGAAAGGCGTCACTAAATACCTAGCTACGTTTTCAATTTGAGCAAGCTTCAGCAAGCATTTCGAACCAATTCAAGGAACTTACTGGCAGTTAATTTGTGGCTATAAGTTCTTCCAGTCTTATCGTTTTCCGTTCAGCAGAAAACTCTTCTTTTTCCAACCCTTCAGATCGGAACGGTGAGATTAAACAAGCAACGAAGTGTGCATTCTTAACAAAAAATAAACGAACGTACAGCGGATTCATATACATGCGTATTACAGATAAATTGAACGTTTTGAAGTTTAACTGCTTTCGCCTCAAAGTTCGAAAAGTTTACAGCTTTCTGGGTTCAGAGTCACAGCGGATTTGAAGCAATATCGGAAGATTTACTAGTAAGCACAGGCCGAGTGAACTGCCTTGCCGCCTAGCATGCTGGGCACGTTCAATTGGGCGCCAAAATTGAGCTTTCGAGGCTGGACTTGTATGAAACGTCAGGCAGGTGCCCTGGCGTTGACCCGCAGAATTGAGTTTCAAGTACTGGCCCCTAAACGGCAACCCATGAGGTTACTAAAAACTAAATCATGCTCGGTAAAATGGAAATTTCAGCCGGCTCCGCAGTATCGGGTAGCTCCTAACACTTGAAACGCTTTTCAGCTAGGCAAAGCTTCTGCCTGAAGTTCGATCAAGTAATGCCACTGAGGCCTACTTTCGGTGCCCATTCGAATGTGCCCACTGGTCGTGGTCACACAGCTGTGTGGCCACGAACGACTTTGCTGTGCGTAGGGGAGCGGAGCAAAAGACTGTCCAAGTGACGACCGCAAAGGCCAGTTCGAACAAGAGTACCGAGCGCGTGTTCTCGCAGCTGTTCGTCCGAATGTTTCTGTTAACGCCGTAAACACAACTGTCTGGCTGCCAAGAAACGACTATAACAAACGTTAGTCGTGATGTCAGTTGGCACAGCGCGTTTTAGCTAAAGTAAGGAAGTTGTCTCTGCATGCTCGGTGATTTCTTGTTCATAAGAATTGTATTGATCTTATACGCAACCTATTAGCTCTCACTGTACTACAACATTTTTCGTTCAGGGTACGTACGAACGGCGTGCAGTGTGGACGATGCCGTGCGATTTTCTGTGCCTTCTACGAAATTGCACAGACGAACTTTGCGTACACGTGCGGTAAAAAGTACGGACGGAGCTCCACCCGCAATTAAAATTACCAGATCTTCTAATACGCACCGAAACCCACCTACGCGGTAACCATTTTCATACACGCTAGCTAAATTTATAAAAAAGTTACTTAGAGCAAGCTGCTGCTGTTGCACACGGTCTCAGTGTTCATTCATGTGAAGATGCAGGCATTTATTCCTTGTATAACACGGGGTAAATTGAGGATCAAAGCACTGAGTAGAAAACTAAATGAGAAAAATAGCGATCGTCAGTATATACGACTATTAATTTTAAGAAGGACTCCGCATGTATTCTGTGTTTGCCAAATAAAGCTACTATATATGGGAACAATGGTAAACCTCATAAGGGAAAAATATTCTTACGCAAATATATTAATTGCGTAGGACCAGAGTCGCCTTTATTAACTGAATCCTTGGGCAACTGTCTGCACTGCAGAGGCTTGTCATTTGGCAGCATATATCCTTCATCACTGTAGCTTCGCTCTTTACTAAATCTCGGGCAACTTAGCGGAATGCAGGAAGAAGCCATTTTACCAGTCTGGATCTGCTGGAAGCATTTGGTAGAGACGAACCCATTAAAGCAGAATATTTCTTAATTTGTGATTGAGCACACATTCAAATAGAGATAACATAAAATACAGTTAACCTGACTGTCCAGTGTGCAGTCCAGTGCAGTGCACAACCCAACTGCGAGATCCATGTACATTGGTTCGTGCTGCAGATAACATACCTGCTGGCCACAGAGAGGGGCACGGCTGCAGTCTACGACAGGTTGTTATATCTCGGGTGCTAAAGCAGCCCACCACTGCCGGTTTATATCGCCGATTCATTGCTATACGCGCTCTGAAGTGTTGTATGCAGTGGTATAATATGGCCCACAGCTTATCACTTACAGTCGGGCGGGAGAAATCCTCTTCTGTATTAGCAGCCGCCATCTCAGGGACGGATACTGAATGTGCATTACAAACTGCAATGGAGTCCAAAGTAAGTAAACCCTACTACAATCAATGTATGACAATACGGGCAGTTGCAGCGTATCTATAGCATGATCAGATTATATCAAATCAAAATGTGTGCGTTATGTCAAAGAGGTATGTTTGAAATTCTAAGTAACGAACTTAAACTTACATGCATGGAAACTGTGTTCGAGGACAAATTTTCTTCGTTCAAAGCAATAAAAGTAAAAAAAAAATACAGCTCGCAAACTTTTTCAGTCACTAGATAAATTATGTAGCTCCGGCTTCTCCTGGGCACCAAAGGAGAAATTTTATATGCTGCTACCTTTGCTCGACAAGAACTTATATTTCTTCAAGATGTGGCGTACACTCAGAGGCTTAACCTGTATTTTCAGTATCAGCTGCAATCTGATCTGCCTTGAACCAACAATTGGATGCCACAAACTTCCTCAATAGCTACTATAAGCGAGCAGACTGATGTCCTCTTACAATTCGGCCGCACGGTCGCGTACGCCGCAGAGTCAGTCCTCCAGCACACTTCTGTCATCCATGAGGTCTATAATGCCTCTCGGTGCCAATAGCAGACAGTCATGCCACGAAATAGCCCCATTGGCAGTTCTAAACCGTTAACAATAACCGCAAAGGCATTGACAGTTTATCTCCATAAGCTCGATCTATCTCCTATATTTCCATAATTGCCAGTGGCAAGAGAACTGCTCGGCACTGGCGCTGCAGGGAGTTAGTGTTATACTTGCGACAGTCAAACTGCACAATCACGATCCGGAGCTCCAAACAAATAAATGACAGATCAGGCGATAAAAACCACACCTCAAAGAAATATTCTCGCTTGAATAACTGCCATAAATTGCCATGCAATGAAGGAGTGACGAAACGGTCCATCAAAGGTGGCAAATTTAACGGGTTGTCTCGAGGAAGAATGGTTAATCAGATGGCTTTTGAGAGTCGCTGCAAGCATGTCCTGAGCGTTGCATGGCGGCGAGGAATACCTGCTGTGTTGTTCAGCAATTCTTCGTCAAAAGGAACCGTTGGACCTCAAAATTTCTCGGCCAGACATTTGCATTAGGAAGGTCGAAGATACAACGGCACCGAGAACTGTTTCGATCACCCAGGCACCTATCTGCTTTGGCCCGATGAATTTTGCCGTACCCGATGACTCTGCTGGCAGTGTATCAGTGATGCATGATAGACTCGGACAGTATAAACGATAAAAAGTATAAAACGGATATTTAATGCAGCAAATATTTTCATCTAACATTTATCGACAAAAACTCCGCATGTATCAAACCACTACAATGAGGGCCATTGCACATTTATTTATCTCTCTAATATGCATATTATAACAAAATATTTTATATGAATTCCTATATTTACTTGCGTAAAATTTATTTGCATTTATTATTTTTTTGTGCTTAATCGTTTCCAATATGTACTTTGAAATACACAAATAGAGGAAGAAGCAGCCATTGCTTCAAGCCCCATTTGCCGAAAATTTTATGTCCAAAAACATATCAAAACTTTGTAATAAAGCCCAATATGCATATATATGTGTGTTACGTCCCCTTCCGTGGCGTGGAAGAGCTGGAATTTATACGCTTGATTGTCATCTGTGTTTGCTTGACAAAGTACTTCGTCGATGTGCGTTCATGCTGGATGGTGTTGCGTCTTGTGATCTTGCGCATCGTCGCAGAGTTGGTGGGGTCTGCTTTTGTATAAAATCTATAACTGACCTAGTCACTCACTGTCTAATTTTCTACCGGAGCCATTTGTTCCCGTGAGGTATACTCGGCGTTCTGGTGCTCTTCATGAGTTTGCCTTGGAACTGTTACGATGCCGTACGGGTCAGTATTCCCGTTCGTTTTTTCCATCGTGTGTGGATGTTTGGAATGGTCTTGATGGCTCCGTCTTTGCTGGTGCGGGTATTGGCAGCTTTAAACGATCTGTACACAGAGCTATTCTGTGATCTTGGATTTTTTCTTTCTTTTTTCTTTTCTTTTTCTTCGCTCGCTGGGCTGATTGCGTGGTTGTTTTGTTAACCTCATGGAGTTTCTCCGTTCCCACATCGGAAGTCTGGTATACTTTATTTATAATAATATTGTCTTGAGATGGCATTATTTTAAATACGGAAGAATACGATGAGAAGCATATTAGAAATTTGGCTATTCACGACGCGCGTTTCGCTGTACCTCGGCTCATCAGGTGGGAGGTCGAAGCTTTGAAATCCACGGTATGTCAGCTACATCTTACTTGGATATCTTGCCAAGATTTCAGTAAATTTCAACCTGTGCATATCATAAATATCTATTCATAACTTTTTGAGTTATTCGACTAACAAGCTTAGAAGTAATAAGAGCGACAAACTAACGGACGAACAAACAGATCGTCACAAAAATTGTTCATTTACTCTTGGCAATATACCTCACAACTCATGTAAGTTTCTTGAAAATCTGTCCATATCTTTTTAAGTTCTGGCACTCGGAAAAAATGAGGCAGACAAACAAACAAAGGGATCTAGACGGGGGCAGCTTCAGTAATTATTATTATGAGCCAAAAGGCTGGTCGTATAAGATATCCTACATCGAATCTCGGTGTTGTTTGTGATGTTGACTGGGAATTGCCATGGTACAATGCGAAGGTTTCACTGATCTAGCTGAAGCGCCTTAAGCCAGACAGTGAACGTTTCACGGGTGCTGCTAGCTTATCTAATATAATACTAAGAATGACCGTCGTGCGTTTATAAATATATGTATGACGATTATAGAAGCAGCTGAAGAAATTTTGGAACCCACGACGCGCGTTTCGCGCTGTTCTTCAGCTCATCAGGTGGGAGGATCAAAGTTGGTAAATTTATTTCTTGAAATCTATCGAAATTTAGAGAGGTTATCATAGGAAGGTGTAACTGTGATACCGGCTGTTCCAGAAGTATAAATGAAATTTCCAAACAAGCAAATGTTTCGTCAATTTTCAACTACAGCCCGCTGCGTTGACTCCAATTACTGCACGTTGCAGGCACGCAGATGTACCGAGAGCGACAGTTCTCACCCTGTCGAAGGTAAAAGGCCGGCACATCAGCATGGCAGTCTTCGTAGTAAATACAAATCCCACAATTGGCGAAAACACACCAAACAATAGCAGAAAGTTAACTTGGAGCGTTGGTAGGCCTCACGAAATAAGTCTTTTACTCAAGACGTTACTTCTGCCTGTCTATATAGAAGCCCTAAGGATGACAGTACGACAAAGGATCAATGAAGAACAGAAGAAAATTAAGAAGCAAATAAGAGGAGATTCCGCACCGGCCTAGAGGCATTAGGCAAACGTATAGGTTATTGCGTGAATTCTTCACGCACGGGTCCACTAGTATAAATATTTCACGGGTCCAATAATACGCGGAGGTCAGCAGTCCTGTGCAGCTGGGCAAGGTCTTTTTAATAATTTTTATGTCCCTGGGCTCTTCTGAATGAACGGGTTGGAATCTGGGAAATTTCTATGTGGGGGTGGGAACTAAGAGTGCCAGCAAAATTCAACGGGGGGGGGGGGAGCAGCGAGACACAATAGCTAGGCCCTAAACAGTGCATTTTTTTCAGGGCCCCATTTCCAGTGAAGGGTGCGTGTAACTTTTTAGGGAGGGAGTGTGCCCCCCACGATTCTCCCTGGCTACTCCACTGCACGGAATTATGGATACGCGCTGTCAAAACGTGACAGCGAAGAATTTGTGATGAGCTGTCTTCATTGATCATACTCATCTTTCGTTATTACAACTGCTAACCTAAAAGCATCTGGAGTTGAGCCTTTACGGCTTCACAACTACTCAACATCGGAACTTTTTCTCTCTGACATGGAGAAAATTCACTGCCATCAGCAACGCTGAAAGTTATAGTTTCGATTTGGTATCAAGCATACGGTATGATGGCCTATACAGTAGGTGTAATAGTTTGCTGCTTTGTGAAAGCTATTTCATCGACCACTGAATTAGGGTTGGCAGAATAACTGGTGCAACGAAATAATCTGAAGGAAGAAACTAAGAATCATGATGCATGAGAAAGCTAATGGAAGCTTCAGATACAGGATCGTCAGTGCTGCGATTTTAACTTCTGCAATGCAAGAAGCGCATTCAGACATAAGGTCACCCTATATATAAACTTTGCCGTAGATTCGATGTATGGAGAAGGTAATACTCGTTCAAACAAGACTAAGCCTTCGATGTCTTCATTGTTTGAATTTCAACTGTCGCCGATTAAGATACGTTTGCTATCAACTGCAACCTCGTCAAAGTTCTACCAATTCGTTTTCAGCTGGACCGGTGAAATTTTCACCGTCTACCGGGCACCAGTTTGCCATCATCTACCACGCTGCCTATTTGCCACCTATCACATTTCAATGGGACTTGGGAGGGCGACCGATGCCTCCAACCTGGGATAATTTCCGTCTATCGGTTTGGTTAAAGCGTGACAGAAAATGGATAAACAGATAAACAAACTTATCAAACAAACTTATCAAGGACTGCAGGACAGACATCAGATTTTATAACATCTGATGTCTGTACTGCAGTCCTTAATAACCTGATATGATGAACCTCGACAGACGTCCAGCCACGTTTTTGATAAACGAACAGATAAATACACATCGGTCTTTATTATATTGTAGATTAAAACTTATCAAAATATAATTCAAAAAACAGCTCGCCCTATAGTGTATGTTTCCACGTATCCAAGATGCGCCTATGAACTTAAGCGAGTACAACTTATCACAGTTTGCGAAATTTTTTTGCGGTTAGAAATAATCAACATTGACGGCAGTTGAAGCTCTTGAACATAATGACTGCGCTCTCTAATGTGGAATTGGTAGCACTGATCGTTTCTAACTTGGGAAGATCAAACTACAACTGCTGTTGCTGCAGTGTATCCTCCACTGGCAGACACATAATTACGCACAACATGGCTACTGAAAAGGTACCGATGCATGTTTTTTGTTGTTATTTTTAACTGCTGGATTCATTAGTGTTACTTGTTGCAGATGCTGCACACAGCATACAAAGCAAGACATAGTCTCAAAACTTCTAAGCACTATGCAAATGAACGGGTCGAGAGTGTGACGTCACCATTGTCACTTGTGAGGGCTGGCGATATCCACATAGTACTGGCATCATGACTACGAATATATATATACTACTGCACGTTGCAGACACACAGATGTACCGAGGGCGCCAGTTTACAACCTGTCGTAGATAAAAGGCTGGCACATCAGCATGGTAGTCTTCGTAGTTTATAAGAATCCCACAATTTGCGAAAACACACCACACAATAGCTGAAAATTAACTGGAAGCGTTGGTAGGCCTCTGATGATGGTAGAAAACTCTTAAAGATGCAACATCCATATAAAACATTTGCAGTTTTCCGCCGCCTGCTGCATATATTGAATTAATTTGCCATGGCTTCCGATATATATATTTTCTTGAGATGGCATCAGTGTCAAAGTCGATTAGAAGCAGTTCAAGAAAATTTGATATATATAGTAAGCATCGTCGTTGCTAATTTTCCCGTAGAGATACTGAAGAGATGCTCGCTTGTGTTTGTTTGCCGGAGGTGTGCACCTTTTCGTTTAAAAATATCTGTTGCCCCTTATACTGTTCCAAAGGCTATCCATTAACGATTTCTTTATCTTTGTTGTTCCAAATTCTTGTTTTGTCAAAACACTGTCCCTTTATCCATTGCCGATGCGCTTCGCGCTCTTTTCACTTCAAAGAATTTCTGCGCATTAGCACTAGGAGGACCTCCTAGGCCATCTCCCCCTATATGTACTTACTTCGAACGTTAGCTAAAAGGCCTAGTAGAAGACATGTTATCCTCGATACTTTCGGATGCTTGAACTTTATTTACGTGTTGGTGCTTGGCTAATGTTGTACAGGATGGGTAGCACAGTACCTATATTTTAGTTTGCTGGTGCATTACATCCTTAGCTAAATGAATTGCAGGTTAAAGTAAGAATATGAGTGAAAAACTACTATAGTACATAATTATTTCCTATCATTGAATGACGGCGCGAGTTACTATATAGTAATACGAGGCATGTGTCGGTTTCTACTTTATCCAATATATGCGTACACATTTTTTTTCAACAATTTCGTGGTATCCTATGCACTGAGACACATTTAGCGATACAGACCGACACGCTTCCCTATTCACTTCGCGGAAATTAGTATCCCCAATAATGCGTATTTTTATGCTGCGTAGATAATGCACAATTTAGCATCTGTATCCAGTTCTTCAAAATTAGTTCTTTCATTATTTGACTTTTTCATTCTGATATAAACGT
The DNA here is from genome assembly GCA_001587735.2 of Parhyale hawaiensis. Classification (NCBI taxonomy): domain Eukaryota; kingdom Metazoa; phylum Arthropoda; class Malacostraca; order Amphipoda; family Hyalidae; genus Parhyale; species Parhyale hawaiensis. The sequence goes on along the minus strand of LQNS02015106.1, from coordinate 22,285,494 downwards.
TTCCGATTTAAACTCAATGACTCTTAACAACTATTCGTATTGGAGATGCTTTGAGACTTGAAATGTTTTTGCGGTCCTACAAGTCATCATTTACCGATCTGCCGGTCGGGTATTTTGTCATCGACAATGCTGTTCTTTTTTGAGCTTGTCTTCACAGTTGGTGATGCTGAAAAATCTGATCAGACATTAGATTTTATATTATTCATTACCAGCAACTGTTAACCTGAACGGAACTAGCGGGAGTCCGTCGCTGAGTTACTGAGGTGTCTGGATGTTTGTGGAGAATTCGATAAATCAGTATCATTCACTTGCTGTGGCTGATGAGTTAACGCACGTACTTTCGAGAACAACCGCGGTGAGGACACAAATAAGTACAGGTGTGTTGAGGTATTTTCTGCCTCACTCGGTGACAGCGAGAGCCACGCGTATATACTGTAGATATCCTTATTGCTCCCCCTCCCTCCTGCGTGGAGATAAGACTGGTAGAAACTCAGCCCTGAAAAGAACCAACGTAGATGCTGATGGGAAGCACAATTAGAATGCGTGGTCCAGACGCTGCACTGCAGCTGTCAACCTTAAAGTGCTAGGCAGGTGGCACAAATGATCCTTGAACAGGTAGAAAAAGATGAAGCATGCATCAGTCTTGCTCTGATTTCCTATTGCTGGCCATCCAGGGATGTCTCTCTCTCTCTCAAGTACTTGCATTCCTTACATTAATTATCTTCTAAATCTTCTTTACGCTGTTTGTAGATGTATTTCAAGTCAGCAGCTGAGCTGTAAGTGACCATTTGAGTAGCAGGTTGTAATGGATAGTCTGACGGTGCAGATTGTCGCGCATGCTGTATTTACTTCAGCCAGAGACCTCAGTCACTGTTGCAATGCTGTATATTCTTCAAGTTCGGTTCGCAATAATTTGCTTGGATGACCGAAGAACAAATGATGGCAGTGTATCGGTGCTACTGCGGTTGCTACTTCATTGCGCTATCACGACTACGGACACGATCAGTGGGGTGCTCACCAAGGTTGCAATAAGTGAATTGTGGCGCTGACTGCACCGTCAGTGCAGTTGTTGCGCCGTTAGATTTATTATGGAGCTTGGCACACGAGTCTCTATTATCTATACATGCAGTGCCTTTTACCAGCTGATTTAGTCCAAATAAAAATAGAATTGCCCCATATAGTCCCAATACCAAGGGGTGGGTGTGGGGATTGAGCGCCCATTGATCGAGCCATGTAGCCTACAGCTAATTATTGTTGCTACTATGTAACCAGCATCCATGAATGTTCGTATTGCGAAGAACTTTCACTGTTTACTCTGGCCTCCCCAATGCATATATCCTGGCGCAGCTACTGGATCCATATGAATATTACTTGGCTCTAAGTGAAGTTTGTTTTACGTTAAATAAAATCAGATATAATTAAGAGGAAATTAAATTGAATCAAAATGACTGCAAAGTGAATCCTACCAAGTATTTTTAGATTATTTAATGATAGTTTCTAACATTATTTTATTTAGTTTATTTGTCTTAAATAAAATCATAAATGCTTCAGTATCATCTTTATTAGTTTTTTTGCCACCACGGTAGCAGCATGCTTTCGTTCGCAGCTAGCACCTTGTATCGTTCGCAGGTTCGATGCCAACCCAGGCAAGCGAGCTCATTGATCTAGGTGTGCTGACTCGGCAGCTGTGTGCATGCACTGCGCCGTGGTGGAACTTGCCTTTCTCAAAAATGAGTGGGTGGGGGGGGTCGCAGGTCATTTTGTTCCTTCCGTCAAATTTGGCGCCATAGTTCTTAGTGACCCGTGGTCGAATGCAGCTGCGCTTATTCCCCTGGGGCTGATGGGCCTATACCCGCAGCACAAACCAGCGCTTGTGGGTATCCCAGGTAAGAGTGTGGTCTAAGTTGACTTTACCTTTTGTTAATGATGACAAAAAACTTTGTACATCAGCCAAGTCTCGTTTTCGTCCATGTCAACTATTCTTCAGAGGATTGCTCAACGAAAATGCGATATTCTGCCTGTAAGCTTGGATCTGTATAGTTTAGATTCCCGTATCACATTTACAGGATCAGCTTCATGCAAAAGAGCTGAGGTTCATATTTATAATCACTAAAAACCATCTTAGGTATTCTCTTCTGCTCGATTTTTGGACTTGGAGTAGGTTTTATTTTATTTTTTATTTTTTCTAGTTCCAAAATACAAAGAGACTAATATTTTTCAGAAATGAAAAGCACAATTGAGTCTCCAGGATACAGTGCTTTCGATATGATGATGAATTGAAATAACAAATTGAAGCATTATTATTTTGAAAGTTCAGAACTCTTCTCAGTTTATTCCCTATGTATGATAGAGGAGATTGTGGGCTCGGTGACACACAAACAAACGAGAGTTTTATATTTATATTAGATTTCCCGTGACTCGGTGGGTCACTAAAAACTTATCCTTAGTATTCCATTTTCTTCTGCTTGATTCGTTGATTTGGAATAGGTTATTTCAGATTTTAAAGTATCATATTCCAGAGAGACAAAGATTTTCACTGAAATTATAGTACTGTCGAGGCATAGATGAAGGCTGACATTCCCTTTTGTCTTGAAATACTATACTGATACTGTTCTTAAGTCGTTTAAGCTGCAGATCCTGTTCACGAGACAAAAATTTCAAAAAATCAATTCTTTAATGTACTTGACTTATGCAGCAGTCGGTATCAAAGTTACGATGCTCCTTAACTATCTGTCTCATTCTGCTTCCTGAACGATATTTAGCCAGCAGGTTCCACTAACTTGTTTGTGCTTGAATACGTGCCTGATGCGATGGGGCGGGCCACTTCCTGTGTTTCTTATACCTAAAGTGACTAAGAGAACTGAGCTCGTCAGGAAGCTCAGTCAGAAAACAGCGCGGAAAGGCCACCGAGCTCAAGTGCATCTCCCATTGATATAGTCTTAATAAACTTACAGCCCTCGAATTTCTCCCAATCTTATAGCGGAGATTGTGCGCATGGAGACGTACATCGTACAAACAAGTTAACATGTAAGCACACAATTTACAAGATTATCCGAGTTTTATAATAATACAGATATAGATAGATTAAACTGCACCCTATTCTAAGCATTCCATTTTCTTCTGCTTGATTAGTGGACTTCAAGTAGGTCATGTTAATTTTTTAAGTGCCAAAATACACCAACTAAACGAGTAAGTACTCGAGCCACCAACAAACTACTGTGTATTATCGTATAGCACATATACTCAATTACATGAATTAAACCTCACTTCAAATTGAATAATTATAATTTCATTTAGGTTAAATCTGATTTCATTTAGAGACTAACAGATAGCAGCCAATTTGATATTCTTTGGATTGATTTAGTTTTTATTTGGATCAACTAAATATGTCGATGGTATACAAATTTTTCTAATTGGACGCTGTTTATCAATGCGTCTACTTTATTTTTGAACAATTACAATAGACGGGAGAAAACAGAAGCATTAAACTAATTCTGATCATTATTATCTGAAAATGGTATCCGATGATACTGTCAGCGGAGAAAGTAAAAACTTATATTTACTACATAAATAAAATTATAAACGCAGAGTAAAAGCCCAACACGAAGTTGTAGCCACATAGGGTACGTTAGAATGTATTTCCAATGAGATACAACCGTGCGGAACAACTGCAAAAATACCAGCATTAGAAGATGGAAACGATGGAAATGCTGAGGAACGCGGAGAGGCAGCTGTCCGCAGGATCGCTACTTGTGGCTATTGAACAATCAAATTGTCTAGCTGATTTCGCTGTTATTCCCTATTGAAAATCGGTGCAGTTTTTCGAGCAGTTCGGTGACGTTCGCCGCAGACTCCAGAGTCGCGGCGATGCAGTGGCGGTGCAGTGGCGAGGTCGCTACGTCCGCTTTGGGCACG
>LQNS02015106.1:22249105-22267152 GCA_001587735.2 Parhyale hawaiensis | reverse complement strand
GAAGTTCTTAGATGAACCCAGGATCTGTCGCACTCTTCTCGGTGTAACATTTAATTGCAGGGATGTTTGCAGGCTTTTTGACCCCTCTCCTGTCCGAGACGCCTCACGGAGAAGTCAACCGCGGGCTGTAGGGCTCAATTTTGAAGGGCGGCCAGGAGACTTCTTTTTTTTTCCGTATTCTTCTGGGTTCTTCAAAAAGATAGTTACCACCTTTCTAGATGTGCTAACCTTCTTAGAAATCTCAGATATAGTGTACCCTCCTTCATTTAATGCGCTTCTTTGAATCTTTTCCGTTTCAGATAACCCACACTGTCTTCCCATGCTAAGAAATGGGTTAATTTCCAAATATAGAGGTTACATGGTGGGGAGCAACTGTCCAATATGGCAACGCCGGTTTGTTTTGTAATTTTTCTTCTGTAATCTGGATGTAGTAACGCGGAAATGTAATTTTTTTCAAGTTGTGCTATCTTTATTTCCACCCAAATTCCAACACAAATTTATACTTTTCATCATACAAGCTTAATCAAATAGTTTATAGGGAAACTATGATAAGAAATAGGTAACTAGTTGAAATAAGGTTTTTATGTCAAAATTTCACATGATATGGCGTAGTATTTTTCAAGTTATCGGAAAATTCTGAATTGTGCTATCATTATTGCCACCACTTTATTTGTTTTCTACGTTCTAGTTTCTCATATGTTCCTTTCTACTGGCTCTTTAACCATAAGAATAAACGCGTAAGAATATCTCATTATATTTAACGATCTCTGTTTAAAAATATGTTCTTGATTTCGCAGCCTGTAACTTCACGATTAGAATTCTGTGCTCCATGTATCCGGAGGTTGTATTTTAGCTTTAAGAAGGATGCCCTATGAATCTGCACAGGTTTGTTGAGGGTTCTCTATCGCTCCATAATCCGAGTAGCACTGTGTACATAAGCGCGTTTTAGGCAAGTTTCCTCGTGTGATCGATGGGAGTCAATATCTCGACTCTCTTCTGTGCTGTAGTGCAGGGTACTCAGGAACTCCTGAAACATAGACTTGGAAATAGGGAAAATCAAAGACAGCAAGGCCCCTAACGCTGGGAAATATGTTAAAGGGGAGACCACTTAGTGCCATCTGAAGTGAATTAATATTGTAGATATGATGGGCGCCATAATAAAAAATAGGAATTAATTAAAACTGTCGTCAAAATCTCTTAGTAGAACATTTTAACTGTGTTATTTTGCAAACTCATAAGATGTTGCCAGAAGTTATGTTTTAACATCATCGAGGAAACAACACGTTATACCTCTGGTCCTCTCCAAAGTGAGTTCTCCAGCAACCAGTTACAAAAAACAACTATCCTATCTCCTGTTTCGGGAGTTCCCTTGTACCGTCATGTGTAACAATAGGTAGAACGTTAGCTGTACTGTTTGGTACTTGCGTTAATCCTCGTACTCTTTAACAAATGTCACATCTGTACATACACGAGACTGAATGCTTTCATTAATTGCATTGTGGGATTTCCTGATGAAAAATGTGTCCCATGTTAACATGTAAATACTCGAAGTAGCTAACTTGTTGGTTTCATGTAAAATGGAATTATACGGCTACTTTCATTTTTGGTTATATGGAGTTACCCTCAATGTCAACCATGCGTTATATTCTAAAACTGCCTGAGCTCAAATTTCAGCTATAAGCTTATCATTATCATGCGTTGAACAGAGCCTGGTTTTCTAATCCCATACTGTGGTAGTTTCAATTGATGAACTGACGAACCCAAGGCCTTCCTGATTGCCTTCTCAAGGGCTGTCCTGAGTGCCTTCTCCGCAGGGGATGTTGTAACTGGCCGCAATTCGTGCTGAGAAGGTTAGTTTAATAAAGTTACGTAGGTTTTCTATCTATTTTTCCCCTCCTTTCTGTTCCGTGAGGTGGACTATTGATCGAGATAGCTGTCCTCTGCGGGGGACACCTCTAGTCTCGTGTGGAAGGCCATGAAAGAGGCCGTCCAATGAGTGTCGTTTTCTATTCTTTGCCCCTTTTCCTGCCAGTATTAGTGCACTGAGCCAACTTATATTATATGGCAGATGAGAGCCAATGCCGAGATAGGATATTCCTTATTGCGCCTCCTGGCCGACTAGCATCTGTGCTGATCGCCCTTTTTAGGAAATAATAAATCACTTGATGAAAGCCGTCCTATTATGAGATTTAAATAAATAATTCCGAATTTACATGTTTGTACTGTAGGTCGCGCTGTATGGCACCGCAATACCAACTGGATGATATTGTTTGTAATAGTATTTAGTCTATCAGATGAAATATTGTTAAGCCATGCAGATCTCTCCTCGGGAAGAAATAACTGCTTTTCCCATTTACCTTACTTTAATGGATCAAGCTGTAATATTAGCATACACATAATTACCTTCGCCAAGGAAGTTATGTTTTCGTCGTGTTTGTCTGTCTGTCTGTCTGTCACCAAGATAACTAAAAAAGTTATGAACCGATTTAGATAAAATTTACAGAGATTGTTAGGTATGTTAGGAAAAACAGATGATTGACTTTTTGTGAAGATATGTCCATCCGTTTGTTTGTCTGCCTTATTTTTCTTGATGCTATAACTCAAAAGTTATGGATGGATTTTGATGAAATTAACATGAGTTGTTAGGTATATAACAAAGCCTAAATGACCGAATTTTGGTAATGATCCGTTTGTTCGTTCGCTCGTTTGTCACTGTTTTCAATTTTATGCTTGTTAGCACAATCACTCAAAAAATAGGGAATGGATCTTTATGAAATTGATAGAGATTGTTAATAATGTTAAAAGACATAAATGATCAAATTTGATGCAGATCGGTTTGTTCGTTTGTATGTTTGACTCATGTTTGTCATAACGTTTGTTAACAGTATAACTCAAAAAGTTATGAACGGATCTTCAAGAAAATTGAACAAGCTGTTATAAATATAAAAAGGCACAAATGATTATATTTTGGAGTTTATACAAAGAAAATTATGGTTTCAGAGCCAATTTAAAGTTTTTGCTACCGTTGCCTCACTTGGCGGAGGTATGCGCTCTCAGAGTGCTCTATAGTTACATACTGTATTGCTCCTCGTGCGAGGGTGATCGTTATATGTAGAGCTATTGCGGTGCCAGTTCAGTTAACTAGTTTGGTATGTGATGGCACTGAGCCTTATTGATTAGGTTGTAGATTCATAGCTGTAATATTGCTAAGAAATGAATGTACACCAAATTTTTAATGTACGTTGTAATTTAATAATCCAAGAAAATCTCCCGCTTCTGGAGAATAAATGCTAAATAAAGAAATTAATTCCTTTTTCTCTTATTTCTCTTTTTATTTAGTCTTCTATCATCCTCAGAATCAGACATGTGTGGTTCTGTGGGCGCTTCCATATTTGAATTGGTACTGCCGTCTAGCTAATTGCCACTAGTGAAGTTCGGTGTAGAGGAGCCCAACTGCAGTACTTGAGCCGTTTACCAAGTCAAAGCTAAGCAAATCATCTGAGTATCTCACTTAACAGCTGTATGCACTGAAGTTGGGCCTTCCTTCAATCCATTTTAATAGCCCTTACTCCAATATAGTAGAAGATAGGCAGATAACCTAGAGATTCCAATATCACGGAGCTGGACCTTTTTATCACACCATGATTCAAATGTATCTTGCGCGCGGAAAAAACAGTGGTTGATACTTTATTATTAAATTTCTGATTGGAGGACCGAACACACAGCGATACAGCTAGCCAATTGATCTTTAATTTTCACAGATTCATATTTTTTATTAGACTCTTCATTTAAGCTTCTACACCCACATGTAGCATTGCTTGTCATACAAAGAGATGAAGAAAGAAGGGACATGCACTGCGTTGATAGAAACGTAAAACTCAAGTGCGAGCATGGTGAGCTCATCCTTCAGGGTAGATCAGCGCTCATGGGCACCGCTAGTCGGGAAAGAAGAGGAGACTTAAACAGAGCAAAACATCCTTACTAAGAGTATGCTAGTCGGAGGAAGCTATGGAGGTGGGTATGAAAGAATGATATCACGAAGGCCAAACTAGATAAAGGCAGGTTTACACATATGGTAGTAAAATTCAACAACGGTTCTGACACGCATGAAGCTCTAAGTGGACAATTCTACATCGGCCGAATTAACAGCATAACAGAAAGACACGACTCTGCATAGCTTGCAATGCACTGCCCAAAGCAGCTAGTGAAGCATTAATGGATGCATGAAGTTCAACTCGGCAAGCCAGTATTTGCTGCGCGTGAAACAATAAATTAAGAGAAAACGGAATTTTGGATAAATCTCCCAATTATGTAAGGAGGTGAGGTTGGTATTTTCCTCAAAAGTTTCCAGTAATGAAATTCCCAAAGCCCAAAAGATTTCAAAAATTCTACATAAAAAATTTTTGAAGTTCTTATTGGCTACTAAACGTCATAGCCTATATTGCCGTATCCTTTACCTGTTGTTTTTAAAGAGACCTCTACTATTTCTTGTCAACAGTTTGCGTGCAGGGATCCCTCTACCGTTCATCCAATCAGAGGAAACACTCGGGATTATGCGAGGGCAGTCAGATGGCTACCGAAGCAAGGAACTGCAGCAGGCTGTGGCACAATACAGAAAGTTCTGGGTTAGTTGAAACTGTCCTGCTTGCTATATTCTGGCTTCGGATCGAGTTGTCCTACCATATTGCCAAGTGTAAACGAGCCATAATCTATGAGGTTCCTCCGGAGGCGTGACTCCCCATAACGTAGGAGGGGAATATCTAACTTACTAAGCAAAAAACATCCACATTAATGTATACAACATCAGTAGCCACTTAAGGCAGGAGTAAATACGTCCGGTAGACAGAGCACAAATTTAGAAGCTGAGAGCATGAAAAAGATGTCACGATCGTACAGGAAGATGACTGCAGATGTTTACTGTACTGTGAAGTGAACTAACAATTGAACAATTGAAATAGTGTTTGACACTTCAAATATTTCTATAGACGAAATGTCAATTGGCGAATTAGTTACGCGAGGGCGAAAACATCTGTGTTGTTTTTATAAGGAATAAGAATATGAAAGCTTGCACTTTTTTTCAGTTTTCCCTCTGCTACTGTTGTTTAATCCGTAACAACAACGGAACAACAACGCAACTAACGCTGCGTTGGCGGGTATGTCGATAACGAGAAATTAATCGGTTAATGATGAATGTGCGGAGAACGGGACGGGGCACACACGTTATATCAACTGGCCTGAAGATGAGCCGCCTGACTAATGAAATTCTTTTGAGGGCTGGCAGCCGTGCATAATTTAATGATCAGCAGGCAATGAGTTCGAAAATGATACTGATGAGAGCAGCGGCTACCGTTACCTCACACCCCGCGGTGCACAGGAGTTGCAGTCATACATTAATAATTAGAGGGGTAATTTGCAAGTGCGGTAATTCCGTAAATTTTTCAAAAACAGGCTTGTGTGAGATTATTGCTTTCCTCATGGGAAATTTCTTCAAAAGGCAAAGTTCTACACGAACAAATGAACTGCACTACTTAAGCTGCGTATCGTAGACGCTTAGTTGCGAATGGAAAGGCTGATTATGCAATAATAGCATAGAAATGCTAACGTTGAACAATTTCAGTGCAAAACATAACTGAACAAGATTTCATGCACATTGTGTGAATGAAAAGTAGAAAAAGCAGCAAATATGTAATCGATAAACACTTTTGAGGAGATAAAAACAGGACAAAGTATTCCTGCAGATCGACATATAATGAACGGACTACAACCCTGTTCTTTAGGGGAGGACACAGAGAGCGTTCCCGCACCAACTTGTAAGATCTAGGAAATGTATTAAGATAAACTTTGTAACCCCCTCTTTGTTTTAATGTTACTAAAAAAAGGAATGTTTCAAACTCGATGGTTGTGCAGCATCGTAACTACGATAGTGATGGCGTGCTCACTCCTGCTATATAGCTATTTTCATTAAAAAACAGCAAAGAATCGCCGAATTACTCTCTTAACCCAATGTGCGTAATAACGTTATAGCCAGCTGTCAACTAACGCTGCTACAGCCCTGCTACAACACTAATTGCTTTCACAGTCAGCCCTTGGTCTTGAATCAAAAGCAATTCAGGATTCTATGGGCAGCCACGGTCAAGGTGCCGTTGCCGTACTTCCTACCTGCTACTATGCCACTTACTAATAGCTAACATAAAGTTACGCGCGAAGTAGACGAAATCGTGACAGCTCATGCACTCAGAAGCTGAAAATAACTGGCATCGGGCAAAGGACGTTGAACTGTAAATTGTACTACAAAGGAAATGCATTACCATTACAATTGCTATGTTATAGGTAAGGTATGGTCTCAGTTCCGTAGGTATGGTCTTAATTCTAACATAATGTAGTAAACAGATTGATACTCAGCTAGTGGCAGTTCTTCTCGCATATTTCAGGACACCTGGGGAGCAGAAGAAGATGCGACTGTCGAAAGAACGTCTTGCAATAATTGAACTGCTGAGTACAAAGTCATGGCGAATAGGTCCATGACGCCGATAGTAACTCCACTAAGTACCATGCATAACAGAGTCTAGCGGATTCGAATAATAACCGGCAGGACACACCGAGTCCCCAGAGAGACTGACTCTTACCCAGAAAAAATCATCTCACTCAGTCGAAACTCCTCTTTTGACTCATAAAATTAACCAGTTAGGGGAATGCTCGACAGGACGCCGAAATTACACCAACGAAGTTTAGCTTATCCGAACTCCAGTCAGAAGCTTCGGCTTAGCCATTTTGAAACGTGTTGCACGTCTCAAGGGCAACTGATGCCAATTTTCATCGGCGCTGACCTACGATGAAATAACCGTCGGCGATGGCCATCGTATGACGTCGCAATCGGCGATGGACCATCGCATTAACACATTTTAAAATGCAAACATTTCAGACCACAAGCATCGAATAAAAGCAGCATCTCTTATAACCTCGGCCTGTGTGCGATTTTCAAACCAGTAATAATATTCCTAGCTGATAGAAGGTGAGTCATGTAAGGCCCAGATTATTCATTGACATTGTTAGATCTGGGAAATGTATTAAAATAAGCTTTGTAACCACTCTTTGTTTTAATGTTACTAAAAAACTGAATGTTTCAAACTCGGAAGGCTGGTTTTCTGTAGTTTTAGCCTTATTTCATCGGTATCGGCAGACAACCGATGACGATGTCCATCGTATGCCATCGCCAATGGCATGTTCAGTCATTTCATCGGACCATTTTTCCTCATAACACCATCGCCGATGGAGAAAATGACCATCGCCGATTGTTTGATACGTTTTCCATCGCACAATCGCTATCGCCGATGAATTTTTGCAATGTTCCATCGTAACATCGTAGTTTTTCGGAAGGCGATGGTGTGCACAATATCGCCATCGTAAAATCAGCGATGGCCATGGTGCCAGGCTCTACAAACTTGAGTACCTTCTAGGGAAAGATAGGAACAGTAATGTAACACGGTTTATAATAATAGCAGATCCTCTGCTATTATTGGTGCTCTGCTTTATACCTAAGACGAGAACCGACGCTGTAAACGCGTCGGTGCCTCCGAGTCGCCACCAACCAAGTCAGGACTGCAAGCGACGTTTAAGGCTACAGATGTCTCTGAGCAAGAATAAATGAAACAGAGGTCTTTTAGGACCAAAATACCGCGTAACATTACCAAGTCTGGAATAATGCACGCACAGACACGGTGAAAACTAACAGGAAGGCAATACTCATATAGCACCGGTTTCTAAATGGTGGTCCATGATGGCTTTTCGGGTGGTCCACAAGAAGTGCTTTGCATTTGGTAACAATCTGAAAATGACTATATAATTGTGACTTTACTGTGTCTGCAGTCAGACAAAAGGGCAGTTCGTTTTAGAACATTTTTCTTATTTTAAAAATGTACTTGCAATATACATCGAGAGAAATTTTGTCCCAAAACCGAAACACGCAAATGCATCATGATGATGCACTCTAAATCCCCTGTAATTATAGCGATAATCATGTACTATCTTGCATACAGTAATTACACCCAACGAGTTATTCATTTTTCCTTAATTGTAAAATTTAAAAGTTCAAATATTAAGGGAAAGGAGAAGCCGGTGCTGTGAGAATCAGAGAATCGAAGTTAGCTTGCACAGAATGAACTTCATGCCTGTTTTGCACACTACCAGTGATATGTCGTCAGAATTTTAGAATAATAAGGCATAATGAAGTCTACCTCAGGTTTATTCACTGTATACGAGATAATGAGGGATTGTTATTACCATAATAGTAAAGTAAGTTAAAGTGCACCATGATGATGCCCTTGCATGTATCGGTTTTGGGACAAAATTTCTCTCAGTGTATATATATAAGCCACAACGCTTTTTGTGTGAACTTTTCTATCTTGGTAAAAAATGAATTGGTCCATTTCTTTCGGTTGTTAGTTCACGGCTTGGGACGAATTAGGAACCGCTGTCATAGAGGGTTGGAGCGTGAGTCTAGGCTCCATTTTGGAAATGGGCCTGCTGGTCAGCCTCTAACCTAGTCTAAAACTACATCCTATAGCGGATACTCCGGGCGCTGTAAATACAGCACTATGCTGTATACTGACAAGATGTCTAGTCCACTATATACTACACAGTTGTTGATTGGTTGCTGACTTGCTTCTTTGCTAGCCCGCTTGGTTGTGGGTCCTTCTCTCTGTCCCGCTTTTATGCATTAAGATATACAAAATTTATTTACTGAATGACAAGATGAGATGCCATGAAATTTCAAAACTGAATTACAATAGCAACTAGAACACTCTAAGAGCGCATGCCTCCGCCAAGTAAGGCAACGGTAACGAAAAATACAAATTGGCTCTTAAACCATAATTTCTTTTATATAAATTTCTAACTCTAATAATTTGTGCCTTTTAATAGTATTAACAGTTTCTGCATTTTTTTAAGATCCTTTTATAACTGTTTGAGTTATTCTGCTAATGAACATTATGACAAACACTAGTCAAACATAGAAACAAGTCAGCCAATCTGCACCAAAATTTAAACATTTTTGCCTTTTGATATTATTAACAATTCCTGTAAATTTTATAAAGATCCATTCAAAACTTTTTGAGTTTCAGCGTAACAAACATTATGACAAACACAATTCAAACATAGAAACGAATCAACCGATCTGCACCGATATTTAACCATCTTTGCCTTCTAACAATACTAACAATTCCTGTAAGTTTTATAAAGATCCATTCAAAACTTTTTGAGTCATTGCGTAACAAACATTATGACAAACACAACTCAAACATAGTAATGAATCAAGCGATCTGCACCAAAATTTAATCATTCATGTCTTTCAACATAACTAACAATTCCTGTAAGTTTTGTAAAGATTCACTCAAAACTTTTTGAGTTATTGTGCTAACAAACATAAAATCAAACACAGCAACAAACATAAGAACGAACAAACAAATCATCAGAAAAATTTGATTATTTACTCTTCATGATATACCTAACAACTCATGTAAATTTCATAATAATCCGTTCATAACTTTTTGAGTTATGGCGTTGAGAAAAATGAGGCAGACGAACAAACAAACGGATGAACATATCTTCACCAAAAGTTAATCATCTGTTCGTCCTAACATACCTAACAATCCCTGTAAATTTCGTCAAAACCCGTCCATAACTTTTTGAGTTATCTTGGTGACAGACGGACAGACAGAGAGGCGGACAAACCCGACGAAAACGTAACCTCTATGGCGGAGGTATATATAGTGTATGCTATATATGCATGAAAGTCAAAATACTGCGTTTTCTGAAGTCTGTTGCGCTTTTGAGAAGCATAGTAGCTCGGTGCTATTTTGCTTTGATTCTTGTTTTGAGCGTGGTAGAAGAAAGGCTACAAATTTATATATGATAGAGGTTTTGAACCTGTCGTGTATAAGCTATTTCGCATATTGTTTTAGCAGAATTTCTTTATAGCAGTTCAAACTTAACTCTGAGCAGAGGCAAAATCATTTTAAATTCTTTTGGCACCCAACTTTTGATCTTGATGGTTCAACTAACTGCTGGTATCCACTATACAGTAAACACTGAGCATTTAGGGTGAATTCTTTTGGTGCTACCTGACTTTTGAGCATTTAAAAAAATGACTTCAGGATTTTACTTGCAGGTGGGAAATTGTTTCCTCTCACACAATCATGACGGCACAACATTCGTCACTTTAATGGAAGATCAAGCCTCAGGGTATGAAACATAATTTTGCAAAAAAAAAAAAACGGTCCCCAAGCAAGAACAATTAAGAAGCTTCATTGCGAAATTGCACTTATATTTGTCAGCTGGGTACGCTAGCGATTAATGTTTATCGGTCATCAGCTTTGATTGATTATTGGTGGAGACGTTAAACAGAGGCAGAAATAATTAGAATGTAATTGCGGTGCTACAGTTGAAAATATTCTGATTATAATCTCTTCTGCATATTTTCGAATGAGGTGGCCCAAATTTCGGACACGACAAAGACTAAAAATTCTATTCCACAATTTTGAACAATGAAATCATAGGCCTATAGGTGAACCCGCAAAAGGACCCGCTGCGTGTTATGGCTTGGTCAAAGGTTAACACTGCACCCCATGAAGAGCAGCACATGATCAGGGAGAATAACGAACTGCGATTTAACTTTAGCTTAGAGAACCATCTCACTCGCACTATTCTTGTTAAAACGTTAAAGAACTGAGAAACCATATGATTTCTACCTCCAGGAAGGCGGTTATATATTTGTGGGCTTTTGTATCTTTGTCTGTCTATTTCTCGCAAAATATGGACGGATCTTCAGGAAAGTTTACAAAGACTGTTAAGTAAGTTAGGAGACACAGATAATTAACTTTGGTGAAGACCCGTTCTAACGTTTGTTTATTGGTCTACTTATTTTTTCTTGGTAACGTAACTCAAAAACTATGAACGGAACTTAATGAAATTTGGAGGATATGATAGAAATGTTACGAGGTGTGAATGACCTAACTTTTGTAATGATCTGTTAGTCCGTTTCTCTCCACATGTTTATTTGCGTGTTTATCAGTAACATTATCAAAAATATATGAACAGATGCCTATATAATTTGCTGTAACTGTTATTAACATCAAGAGGCACAAATAATTAAATTTTCGTGATTTTCGTAAAACCTCGGTTTCAGACTCAATTTAAATTTTTTCACATTGCTTTGCTTGGTGGAGGTATGTGCTCTCAGAGTACTCTAGCAATAATCTTACGGACACTTTTATCAGTAAGTTTCATAATAGAAACACCTGGAAGAGAGCTTCCATTCGCCAGCTTTAATTGGAAGCCTTTTCACAGACCTGAAGAGGGAAACAAGAAATGATCCCACGTCTATCACGTCAGCGAACGGTATTCCCGTGGAGCGAGTCGGCTTCCGGAGAGCGTCTCTGAGATTCTATGGAGCGCAACGGTCCGCATTCATTAATGAAGAGCGTCAGACATTCCGAACAGCTCAATCGATCGATCTGTGTGGCAGTAGGGTAGATCACACGATTAATAAGGGAAGCTGTGAAGTCATTCTTCCAACTCTGCGCTCCATAGAACTGGGGTAGATTTGGCGATTAATCACATCAGTGCCGAAAAATGTTATTTTTTTCCTGCTAGAAAATAATGAGATCTTCAGAAATAGGTTAATGTATCAATGACATAAATAGAGAGCTTGATGAAAAAAAAAACATAGTAAGGTCGATGACGCCACGAGGGGGATATTGCAAATACAGTTAATAACTACGAGCAAAATTAGGCCAATTTTGCAGGTGGAAAAAAAGATTATTTCAAGATACGAATGAACAACAGCTCTTAGAAGTATTGGGATCAGTCAGACTCATGATGGGAGTAGATATGTAACACGGTAAACAGAATAACAATAGTCTCTGTTCTGAGACATTGAGAAACATATAAGGTGAGAAATATGTCTAAATGCTGGACTTTATCATCTTTTTTCTTAGAGGGAGCAGACTTTCATCTAGTGGCAGATCTCAAATAAAATTTAATAAGTTACACTCATTGCCGTGTCAAACCTCAAGAAGACAAATATAGGCAGAAAGTGCAACCAGAAAACATGCCCCACATCTGGCAGACTATATATAGTTCAAATGTGTCACGAAAGTTGGTTTGCATAAGAACCATTGCTGAACTGCGAGGTGCACTCGGAACTTGCGATCCGAACACCCGCAGCTAACCGCATGTCGCGCTAACACTGAAAGACGCGTACAGACTCCCGACATGCCTGGCGCGTTAAACGACACCATTGTCATAGACACTATGTAAAAAGCAGAGAAAGATGTTAAAGGATGAAGTACAAAAGTTTCCTCGAAAAATGTGTCCTGGTTCAATTTTTGATAGGAATCGGGCCTAAGTTCTCGCATAGCCCTTTTATTTCAGGGCGCATGTATTGCAATATCGCACACGACATAATGTTTCGATAACACATATGTTATAAATAAAAATAATATTTTTAGGGAGAAATTCTGAATAGAATGAGCTTGAATTTGAGAGAAAAAACCCAGCAATGTCAACCGCAATAATAGAAATGGTATTACACAAACTCTAACTGCCTTTCCTGGAAGTACGATATATTTTACAGAATATCGCTTCCGCCTGATGAGATTAATGTCGAATGCGCTCTGCCAGTTAAGCGATTGATCGGCGGGAAGAACAAGGGTGCTAGATTGTTTTGTCATAATGTGCAAGGTGTGTGGGCAGATAATAAATGGGCTAAAATGTACGAGCACTTCAGTTATGAATCAAAGTCTAACTTATTAATAGAAGTGGTAACAGCCTCGTCCGTCGAGGCTTTACAAAAGATCAGCAGCTCGCGAGATATATGAGAGGCAGCGTGAGATTATGCAGAGTGTGTGTGTGTGTTGACGGCGCAGGGTTCAGTTTTACTCGCACAATTGAAAGACAAATTGAATATGATCAGGTGAACAGAAAGTTTTCCGTAACTCCTTACAGGGTGACTGAAGTATGCTTTCGTATGAATGGCATTTTGGAAGTAGCCATATATATATAATTATGTTCACATGCTCGGTAAAGGGCAAGCATGCTCTGCTGTTCCATTTGAGAAATTCTTTTACTCGAGCTGCGATGATAATGCAGGACGATGCTCTTTGTCACGCGACAATGTCTGTGAAAATTTTATGCATTGAAGCTAAGAGAAGCTAGTCACCAATGGAGTGGCGTGCTCAAAGGCACCTTCACATTAAATATGTACAGAAGACACTTCAAAGGAAAAGTAATCAGTAGAACTGGAGCACATTAGTTAATTCCAATATCCTTGTGGAAACTATCAAAATTTATAGACTGCCGACCACCCAAGACCTTGGCTAAAGAATTTCGCTGCATGGGAAATTGGCCGAACTGCTTGGATGAGATTGCAAAGGTTGTATTGCAGACTGTCACCTTCAGTGTTTTGGTCGTTGATGAAAAAGTGCCAAGTCACAGAAGTCAACTAGAGCACTTTGAGAGCGCATACCTCCGCCAAGCGAGGTAACGGTAGCAAAAAAATTCAAATTGGCTCTGAAACCAGAAATTTCTTTGTATAAACTCCAAAATCCGATCATTTGTGCCTTTTGATAGTAATAACAGTTTATGCTTGAAGATTTGAGTTATATTGCTAACAAACGTTATGACAAACATGAGTCAAACATACAAACGAACAAACCGATCTGCACCAAAATTTAACTATTTATGTCTTTTAAAATTACTAACAACCCCTATAAATTTCATGATGATCCAATGATTATTTTTTGAGTTATTATACTTGGTCATTTACTCTTTGTTATTTAACTAACAACTCATGTTAATTTCATAAAAATCCATCCATACCTTTTTGAGTTATAGCATTGAGAAAAATGAGGCAGACAAATAAACAGATGAACATATCTTCACCAAAAGTTAATCTTCTTCTCTCCCTGCCCTCAAGGTTTTTGGGAGAGAGACTCGTGCTGCGTGCGGAGCGCACTCTTTCACTTTGGAGGCTGTCATATGTCGAACTAATCAGTTCTGTCGGTGCTTCGNGGTCGGCTAAAGTTTGGAATTTGTTGCCTGCATCGGCTTTTGGTCGTGTTGGCCTGCAGGCTTTCAAGTCGGCTGTTAATGGTTTTTTGCTGGATTTCCTTTAGCAGCGTTTTGGGCTTCAAATGCTTCATTTGGGTTGTATTACCTGTCCGTGGGAGCTCAAGCGTGAAGTTTTAATAATAATAATCTGTTCCTCCTAACATACCTAACAATCTCTGTAAATTTCGTCCAAATCGGTCCATAACTTTTTAAGTTATCTTGGTGAGAGACAGACACAGAAACAGACAGACAAACCCGACGAAAACATACCCTCCTCCGCGGAGGTAATGAATATAATGTAAATGACGCTTAGAATTCATAGCAGTCTCAGACTTATTATGCTAATTTATGTGTTGTATTCAAATCCTTCATAGGTGGCATGGATCCGGTATTAATTACCTTAACCGGAAAAAAGCCCCGGGAGGGAACACGCCCCGCTTTCTCTTGAAGCTATATTTGAGAGCTCTATTCATTTATGTGAGTACAGCATGTATAAGTAAAGTGAACTATATTGTGCTATGCAAAATTTGACGCAAGATTTGCATATGCGAACTTTGGTTGCAAGAATCCCTGAAATAGGTGATGTGAGGTTAAGTTAGATTTAGCTAGGTGAGCTTAGGTTAATTGATCCTAGGTTAGGTGAGCTTAGTTTAGGTAAAGTGAAGTTGGCTAGGTAAGGTTAGGTTAGGTAAGATCAGGTTAAGTGAGATCAGGTTAGGTGAGATCAGCTGAGGTTAAGCTAGGTGAGGTTAGTTTGGGTCAATGAGGACTGCGAGGTTGGGTTAGGCTATACCTACGCATCAGAGCCCAATTTTTACATTTTAAACTCGTTCCAAGTCCAAAAATCGGATATCTCGGGTTATCCCTAGCCAAGAAGCAAAGAGCGCCACGGGAGAACTCACGGGAAACTAGCATCAAAAAGTGACGACTTTAATAACGTCAACATCGATGAATGCGCCGGCTGAGAAGCCTATGAATATTTTAATCAATTTCGCCTGAAAAATCGTCATCAGTTGCAAATTTCAACCCTTGAGCAAATAAATAAAAGAAGAGAATATATACTTATTGAACAAGAAGCAATTCCACTAACCAGTAAATTTCAACTTCGTCTCTGTTAATTGAGAAATGTTGGTGTATCTCATTAATTTAGGTGTGCTGAATCCAAATCTGTGCTTTGATTTGTCCTAGCACGCAAGGTTCTTTAGATATTCGTTCTTAAGCTTCTCATAGGAATAGCATTATACGATACGTCTGAAAATGTTGCCAGTGGGCGGTCTGCAGGAATAGCCCTGATCAAACACAAGAAACAGCAAGTTGTTACAGGAAAATGGGACGTGATGGACAAAAACAGCTTTCATAGAGGAACGGATTTAAGTCTAGTTGAAAGAATTCCAGCAGCAAACTGCTTGTTGACCAGCGTTACCATAAAACATGCATTGAAGGCAGGAGGAAACTTTCACGGCACTAACGGAAAATCTAGGCCGGTATGGCCCCCTAATTCATCTTCTTTAATGTGAAGCCTCAATTACACTCCGTATTTAGCACGAACATATTAAAACATGACACCGTATTTGTTAGACTTCATTCATGCAATCTCCCGCTCCTTACTGGCCTCCTTCTTGAGTTGCACCCATGCACAATACACAGTAAGACGATTTGTCGTCAAGTACCGCAAGTTTGAGCAATAAATATTCATATGGTTTCTCTCGCTTCACGAATATAGCACTGGATACATCTTTGGTTAGGATTACAAACCCAAACTATGAAGGCCTGAGGTCCTACCCCCCCCCCCCCCCCCCCCCCCCCCCCCCCCCCCCCCCCCCCNCCCCGAATATGTCCTTCGACTCGTCGGTGTGACGTAATTTGGCTACGTGGTGTGCGGTCGCGGTTAAATTTTATTTTAGTCTCATTGAGTTCTCCTGTTGCACACTTCGCGTTCTGGGCCTATCACGTAAAAACTGCTTATATGCGAAAAGTTAGGTAATTATACAAGAATTCAAACTATTACGAAATTTTACGTGGGGAGACCTTCTTTTTTCTTAATTAATTGCTGTTGTGAAAAAAAAAAACGTTCCGGTATAGTTAGATAAGGTTAAGTAAGGTTAGGTGAAAAAGTTACGAACTCATAAGTCAGGTTAAAAGAAGCTAGATAATGTTATGTCAGAATAAGTTGTGTCAGATAGATGTGGTTACTGGTTAGCTTAGGCTGTGTTACAAAAAGCTAGACTAGGTTAGGGTAGGTAAATGCAGCACAGTACATTTTAACTTATTTTAATATAACTTGCTGCAAAATAACTAAGTATGGGCGATAAATGTACATTAGGAGCTAAGCGGGGCTTTTTTCCTACCGAGGCTTTTTTCCTATACCCATTAATTACACCCACTAGGTGGGCAAAACCTAGTCACTGGGTGGGCAACTGACAAGCACTGCGTCAGTTGCCCAACGAATGATCATGGCAAGGTATCTTTTTAGTGGCCATTTTTGCAATCAGAATCACTGGTGTGATGATTTCGATGATCACAGAATGCACAAGAATGCTTGCACTTTCGTAGATATCCATACATCTGATATTTGCTTTGAAAACGAAGCTGTTCATGTTGGCAAAGAATATCTCAAAAATATGTTTTTTATTTACCGTGATTTTTATTTTAGCCAAAGCTTTGGTAAATTATCATTGTTTATTTATTTTAGACTGACTAATTACTAAACAGTACCGTGATAAAATCCTAATATTATCTTCGATAATCATACTTCAAAACGGAAAATATTTGGTTTTCATAAATTTTTCTGGCACTGAGTTGGTATATTTTACTCCATCTAGCATGATACCCATATAGCATGTTCGTTTCTTTGAATGACGTAAAATGGATAAAACAATTTTATAGAATCAAAGGGACAAGCAGCCTTGATATTCTATCCCATTT
Organism: Parhyale hawaiensis; assembly: GCA_001587735.2. NCBI lineage: Eukaryota > Metazoa > Arthropoda > Malacostraca > Amphipoda > Hyalidae > Parhyale > Parhyale hawaiensis. The sequence goes on along the minus strand of LQNS02015106.1, from coordinate 22,250,121 downwards.
ACTCTGAAACACAAGAAAATGTCACGACCTAGTACCTATGTCTAGTTTAGAAATATTCCCTGTCCGCTGTCTTGAAACACTCTTTGACCAAGCTTGATCTCCATTGCAGGAAAATCATGTAGCGGTGGTGATCACTGAGCAATCTCACCGAATCACCATCAGACCCAAATCAAAAATTGGCCCCGAAAACGAACGATTCACTCAGAGTCATCAGCCGGGTTGTCTCAAAAAGACGCATATTGCCGAGGCCTTTCAAACACCAGTAAAAATGTCAACTTGTATGCTGCAACGAAAGGCTGTAGATTAACTATACTTGCTAAGCAATGTATCCCGAAAGCTATGAAAAATTTACGACATCAAGAAAATATGAAGAATGACTTCACGAATATATAATTTATCGTAATTAATAAAATACAGATAGTGTGAATAAAAGTTACGGTGCACTGCAGAAAAATATATTTTATAAGAAGCAATTTGTTCATGCAGAATACCGTATTCTACTGGTTGTCATACAAGTGCTGCTTGCAGGAAGTGGGACTCACCTCTCTCGAGTAAAGACGAATGAACGGATAACTAATAGAAACATTTACAGTAAGTACCTGAATGGTTTCAAAGACAAACCTACTACGGGAATTTTTGACAGAGACGTTAATGATCGTCGCCTGTTAAACAACGGCAAAACACTTGGGTATCATGGCACGCCACACCCTCCACAGCTACGAACACATTCTTCTAGAGTCTTAAACTCTTAACAGCCGAAGCTTCAGAGGCCACGCTAATCCAATATTTTCATGGCCCAACTAACGAAGTGTCTCCGAGCTCCGCGGATCTGCAGCAATAAATCGCGATTGCGGGATCATCCTCTTCGTTGAGTTAATTCTTTTTATTTGTTCCTCAGTTATCTAAATGTTACCGAAATAATGGTAATGGCCACTGGCGGATCTAGCCCCTTCTCGTGGGGGGGGGGGGCATTCGCCTCGGTGACAGGCCCCCTCCCCAACTCGAGCCCACCCCCC